>VWZS01007753.1:231619-262193 GCA_013397075.1 Rhabdornis inornatus
CCGCCGGCGGGGGTGGGGGGCCGGCACCCGCCTCCCGCCGCTGCGCACCGCAAGGGCGCGCCCGCCTCCCTGCGCGGGGGCTGCGCGGGGCGGGCGGCGCCCCCGCCGCAAGGGCGGCACCGCCACCGGCACCGTGCGGAGCTGCTATGGAGCCATCCCGGCCCGCCGGGAGCCTGCGCCGAAAGTTGCTCTAGAAAGAGGAGGCATCGCTGACGGTGTCGAGCGGTCTGGAGCCCCGGTGCTGTCGCAGCCACTGTGGCCCCTCGGAGTGCCGCTACTTTGTCTGGTTTAACCATTACCTTCCCTCATTGTGTACTCTGCGACCACCTTTGAAGGGTTCTTTTTCCCCAGATGATTTCTAATTGTGAATGTGAAAGTACGGGTCAGTTTAAAATACTGGCCAAGTGAAAAACTCAGCTCCTCGCGTAATGGTTCTGTGGCTTGGTTTTTTGTTGTGTCCAGAAACGAGTGTTGAGAGCAGGTCAGTTTATGGCTTAAAGGGATTACCCTTTAATTGAAAGTTAAATTAAGCAAATGGTCCTACCCCAGAGAGCGCGCTCCGTGCACAGAGCAAGTGCACCGGCTGTGCGGCGGTTCTGCCCCGCTGCACATATGTAAAACCGTGGTTGAGCCGTGGGAAACCACAAATGGCAATTCCGTACTACGGCACCACGGTTTAAAGGGTTGGGAGTGAGGCAGGGCGTTTGCGTGGGATTGACGGTTCTTTGATGTGTAAAGCTAAACTATCAAAGTAGCAGTGTGAGTTTGGAGGGAAGTCCCAGCGCAGAGAGAGCTCTTGCAGGCACAGGGCCTCGGCACCTTGCACGGGGAAAGCAAAAATAACTCTAGGTTTGTGCGAAGTAATATCTGGGGGGAAGGGTGGTTGACAAAACCCTGCGGTGTCCTTCTTCCCTTCTCAGCTCCTGGGGATATTTTCAAGCATGGTGTTATACGGAGATCTGGCGAAAATTACATATTCATGAAATGATGGGATAAAAGAGATGGGATAAAATGAAGTATTTCATGAAACGAGGGGAATCTGTTGTTTTTCTCTGTTTACTTATTTATGTTTTTATTTTGCTGAGGTTTTAAAATCGACAGGGTGTCGGTGGGGGTGGGGGTGCGACCTGCTCCCCGGCCTCCGCCGCGGGCTCGCCGGGATACCGGAGTACCGGGTAGCTCCGCGGTAGAGGCCGGGTCTGGCTTCGGGCTTCGCAGCAGCTGTGACAGCGACCCGTAAGATGGCTGCTGCCGTCCCCGGCGCTTTAAGACGGACTGGTTAAGGTGGAGGAGCCGCTGCCCTCGGCGGTAGCAGCCTCCAGATTAACAGAAAATTAAACGTGATACAAAAATCCAGTTTCTCTGGAATTTAAAAGAAAATTATCTCCATCTTTTATTTTTTAATTTTTGTTATAAGTGTCTGAATCACGTTTATAAATAGCAAATAGCTGCTGCATGTTAGCAGCCCCTAAGAAGCTCTTTGCTTGCATTTTCTTTATGCCGGTTGAGTTTCTGCTTTCGGACTTGAAAATGAAACTGTTCTTGCTTAGTTTCACTTTCAGCTTTCCCACGACTCCTCCTCGGCAGCAAATATTACAAGCAAAGAGCACATCTGGAACAATCTGGCTGCAATGGACTGATTAATATCCCAGCCTTAACATAGACTCCTAGTTTTCCTGGGAGTTAATGTACCTTTACATCCCGCAGTATGTTTTTCCTTTTTTTTTTCTTTCCCAAATCACCAGGTTCTACTTTAACCAGGTACATAATTATATTTAACCCAGCATTAAGTTTGCACACTTGCATGTAATGCGTTACAGTTTTGATACTGAAAATACATTTATTCCTTTCACACAGGTGAGTAACTCCGTCAATGTGCATTGAAGCCACTCGGTGGGCCTCAGGTTATGTCTGAAGCTGCACAGGTGAATGCTCACAGGATCACAGCTTAGGTGAACAACATTATTCTTTAGGATCCTTAAAAGCCTGAAAACTTACTACTTGCATTAAAGTAAAATCAAAGATGGAAGTTGTCAGGAAGCAAATAATTGTACTGCAGTTCCTTCTTGATTCCTCAAGAACATGGCTGCCTTACTATACCATGGCTCTTTTTTTTCCGTTATACCTTGATGCTCACCAGATAACCAGAAATGTAAGTCTACCAGCTTGTGGCTACAGATACAGTTACTATAGTAACATTTATAAACACTAATTTCACTACACTTGCAGAACTGGTGACTGCTAGAAGCAGCTTAGAAAGAAACCACTCTAACTGCAAATAGGTAAACGTCTTTCTCTTTTTTTTTAAACATTAAGCCTGATCATTGCTCACATTCTAACTTCGTGAAAATACATTGTTAAAAACAAAGAAAACAGCTTTACTTTGTCTTAAACTGGTCTAGTGAAAAGTAAAATACTACATTCAAAATTTTAGCAAGACTAAGGAGAGAAAAGACAAAAAACAAATCCCCTATGCTTTGACATACAAGTGGATACATGCCATTGTCGGTTGCATATATCTGTTTTTTTCTGTTGGCTGAATTCACAAGTACAGTACATACTAATTTTCTAATTATAATGCATGCATAAATCTGAGCATCATGTAACCCCTCTGTTGCTTGTTTTTCATCATTAAACATGAAGATATTAAATTAGATTCAAACTCACAGTAGTGTCTGAAAAACCCTCACCACATTTTTCAGTCTCTGTCCTTTGGGGCATGTCAGTGTATTTGCACAAGCTGAGATGACTCTGAAATTCAAGTTGAGGAAGCACGGGTGAGAGCAGATCCTGCCTGTGCTGCTCAGCTCACAAGCTCAGGTGAGTAGCCAGGTGACTTCAGGAAGGCTACTCATCTGCATGAAATTAGGGAAGACAGGGGCTAGGTGAGACACAAGTGCCAGCTCATGTGAGTTTCAGGGCTCACTCTGAAACTCAGATTGCTGATAGCCCTGAGGAGATGCCTGCTCAGAGCCCATGTTCCCAGAAGATCAGACATGCATTTCACATTTGTTGCTCCTGCATGAATTCACTGTGAACGCCTGACAGGCTTAAATGCAAGAGCATGTGTGTTACTATTATTCCAGCAAAGGTGGCAGCTGCATTCTTGAGTCACAGAAGAGGAAATCAAAACACAGTTTAGGGTGTGCCAGACTCCTGGTTATTATCTAGTTGTCATGTAGGCTTTTGGGGCCTATCTTGCTCCCATAAATTAAAGAATGACTCAGTTAATAGCAGCCTAATGCTGAATGCTACTGCTCTGACAGGGACCACCCAGCCCACAGCTGAGCTCTGGAGTCTACCTCAACCCTCATCCCTATCTCACAGCCCAGTCAGATCCAGCATGTCCAACCCAGTCTTGTCTCCCTCCTTTTGTTCAACTGAGATTTTCTTCCAGCCCTCCCACCTGTTTTTATTCTTGCTTTTCAATTTGAATAGGAAAAGCATAGCCCTTGCTCTTCCAGGGAACTTCTCTGAGTATGAAGTCCTATTGCGTCCTTTCATTAGTGCATTCCTTTCATTAGTGGGTGAAGTGGCCTCCCTCTTGGCCACCATGCATTCAGAAGTACTATCAATATTTTATGAATCACTGGAAGTATTAACAATACAAAAGTTTTGCTCATTAGGCTGTCTCTAGCATCCCGTCAGCTTCCCATGGTGCTCACATGTGATTAACCACGCAGATGGCAGACCTTCCCATCACATTTTTTGCTCTGGTAGGAAACCTCACACCCCAATTACCCAGTTTCTAAGGGAAAACATGCAGAAAAATAAATTGAGAAAATATCATTGCAACACCTATGGCTGCTCTAGTCACACAGATTTCCTGTTAGTGATGGACCATTTAGCAGTTTTTATATGCTTCTTACTCAGAGGATGCTCTTCTTGACTGCAGTCAGATTTTTGATTTAACCCAAACCAAGTGAGAAAACTAAAGGCTGGAGTGACTCCTGCCTTTACACAATTTGAGCTGTGTCTGTGAAGTCCGGAGGATGTTTGTTGAAGTTATTTAGCCATCAGCAGTCACTGCATAGGCTTACACTTTGTTATTTTGTGTTAGTGAGAGCTCTGGATTTCTTCATGCAAACATGGGATGTACTATCTACTTTTCCCTTACCTTCTCTTTGACTCCCCACAATTCTTTTGTTTGTTCCTTTCTCTAATGTATTTTTCTCTTCTTTCTCATTCCTTAATTCATGGCAGAGATTCCTGCAACCCTCTGGGAATCCACTTGGCACATTTTGACTGCTTGTGCCATGTAGGGCAGGTCATTTGGTGCTGGAGGCCTGAAATATCCCTGGGAGACTGGCACAGGCACTGCTGGCAGGGATGGGAGAGAAAGGGCCTCCTTTCTCCTGCCTGCACACAAGGTGCAGGTGCCGGCCAGCACCCTTGATACAACACCGACTTAGATAATAAAACCCTGCATAGAAAATCCCTATTATTTCTGTAAGATGAAGTTACAGTGGCCTAAGCACATCTGATTGTGCAAACCCAGTCATGGGCCTTCTACATATCTGTGTGGGGGACCACCTGGAAATCCTAGATTTTCCAGGAGCTAGAGATAAAACCATAGGCACCACTGCTTACCACTGGCCAAGCAGCAGAAACTACACAGGCTAAAAACTTCCATTTGGACCAACTGCAATAGTGCTGTGTACAGCTGAAAAAAGCAGAGGAACCCCAGGGGTACAGCACCAACCCCAGATGGAGATCTGTGGGGTGAGGGAGACAGGATGTCACCGGGAGTGCAGAAGGCACAGTTACATTATTACCACCCATCTTCCACCTTCTGCCACAACTTTCTTTGTGGATCCCCAAACCCTCACATTCCTCACCTCCTGTGCCAAGACCAGCAGGCTTGCCATCCCCACTCGATGTTTTGTGGCCTCTCTGCCCCACACAGGCCCTTGGTGGGTAGCAAAGTGCTACTTCTGCCTCACTGAGACTGACCCATCTACGAGGAAGAGCTGCAAAATATCTGGAGTGTAGAAAGAGCTGGTTTTGTCATTATTTCCCAGTTCGATGCTTCCTCCCAGCTGAGGAGCTGCACCTCTGCATAAGTGGACAGAGTCACAAATTATAACTCTCATCCAAGAAGACCTAATGACAGGGACTCTTATTTTATAGAGTAGCACAAAACCAGAGGGCCTGGAATGCCGGAATTCCAGTTTTGGACTATACTTTAGAAGATAAATAAGGAGACTAATTGTCTTAATTTATTCCATAATTATTTTAATTATTAATCACTTCCTTCTTTCTTACCTATTATCAGGTTTACAGGTGGGAGTGTTCCCGAGTCCTGAATGCAGGCTCTGCCCCTGGCACGCTCCCGTGACTCACCAAGTTTGTCTTTATCTCCTTCCACACCTTTCATAACGAAACTTTCTTGAAGCTGTATCATTGCTTTCTGGGGATGCAGTAAGTAGGCTATATCTGTACACTTAAATTGACTCACTTGGGAGAAGATGTCTTGCTCCTTCTGCACCATTGCCACTGTGGATGGTTTTAGAGAATGAGAGGGCCAGCTCTGATAAAAAAATCATGGAAGGTATTGGGCATGGCTCCTGGGTTAACAAACGAGTTTGTCTTTTCAGGTGAAGACTTCAGAGGTCTTACATGAGTTTAAGGAAGGCTTTGTAAGGGTCTTCACGTAAGGTATTTGCTCTTTGCTGCTTTGGCCAAAGATGACCATGTGAAGCTGCTAAGGCAGCACCCACTCAGCAGAAGCTGGCTCCAACTGTGCTGCAGGACATGAGCTGCACAGCACAGGTACACTGCACCAGACAAATGCTCACTGGCCACCCAGGGTGGCTCCTTGGCAGATGCATCAAGTGCCCTGCAGCTCAGGGACACAGTCCTGGCCATGCCGAGAGTCTCTGTCATGGTTGCTGCATGTGGGTGTGATGCATTCACAGTTTTCCAGGGGAGGTGCTGCTGCCAAACTGTGTGATGGGCAGGGAGGAGAGAGGTCAGCCAGGACAGGAACTGTGCTGAACATGTGGAGGCAATGAAGCCATGTCCTGGTGTCACAGGCACATGGGAAGGAGTGGGGGAGAGGGAAGTGCTGACTGAGCCATGAGCCATAAGTAAATCAGGGAAGCAGGAAAAGACAGGCAATGAAGTTGGTGCTCATTCAGCAAGAATTTACAGCAGCGAGGCCTGTTTATATGTATTAGTTGATAATATTCTGATGAGAAACTCAGAGACCATGACTTCCATTTTACATCATACAACCCTTCTCTGCCGCTTCCCATCACCCACAGGCAGGCAGGCATCTTTTCAGCGCTGGTTTCAGCATCAGTAACAGTCACCATTTTCTAAGACCACAAGTATGTAGCAAATAATAAAACCCCCAAATCTCACAGAGGAAGGAGTTCAGGCCTGGAGATTGTGCAAGCTAAGTTCTAACTGTGTCAAAGGGAAGTGAGGAAGAGGCACTCTTTGAATGGAGATAGGAACAATGTGTGTCAAAGGGAGATACCTGCATATGGGACTTGTCTGTTTGGATACAAATCAGATCCTCAATCCTCAAAGCTCAGAACATCTGAACATCTTCCATCTTTTGTAATTAAAAAATTATTATTGTAGTGCCAAACTGCAGAAACAGAAAATAATCTTGCCTTACCTTACTAACAGCAAGCAGCTCCAAGTGTCATAGCTGGAAAGGTTTTCCAGAAGTATGAGATTTACTGAGACAATCGTATCGTCTGCCATACGAGCCTCATGCTCTGCCTCAGTTCTGTCCCTTTTAGACAGGCCAGACTAAGCACTGACCAGGAGGCTCTTTGTTATGACACATAAAATAAATATGATTTTTTTCCCCTTGAAAACATGTACAATCTCAAACTGTGGTTCACTCCTCATTCTTCTACATCTAATTTCTTTTTATCTGCTTCTATTTTCATCTCAGAACATTAAACTGTGTTGGGTTTTGCCTCCCTAAATAGGCACAGGGTGTGAGCTAGAAAGCTGAATTTTATCTTTCACTGTGAGGCTGGGAGTACTTTAGCTTGGTGTATTGTGTTGTCAGTATCTCACTGTTATCCTTTAACCTGACAGCAAAAAACCTCCCAGTCTGCATTTGTTCCTGATGAGAGAAATGCAAGGAGAAGGAAACACAGACTAATCTTTTTACGTCGTAAGAGATCAGCAAAGCAAATGTTTCTTTTTAATTATTTTTTTAATTTTTACAAGGTTTTTAGCTATTAACATAAGCAATTTATGCATACCATAAAAAATTAACATCAGGGCTACCCTTTTAATAATTTTAAGCAAAGCTATTGCAACTAAAGAGTTGTAGCCTATGTTGCTACATGCATTATTATGTATATTATCCTGGTTATTTACACACTGTAATTAACTGGGACTGTTTTGGTGCTTTGAAAATGTGATTTGTTAGCACTTACAGTACTTATGGAGATACAAACCCATGTAAAATGTATGTGAGTGCTAGGAATTCAGTTTCCTGAGATCAAACTAACATTTTGCTGAAATTTTCAATTTCCTGTCTCTAATCCAAGGGGCTTTTATATACACTAAATATAAAATGGGTTCATATTTAAAAGACTGACAAAAAACAGCTTACCAGGTGTTCTGTATACATTAGTCTTAATTTTTCTCAGGCCTGAATGCATCATCAAAGTCTTTTACCATCTCTCAGTCTCAAATTCAAATTATGCAGAATAAAGGAAAAGGGATCTGCAGAAGCAGTTTTATCCATGTACCTCCTTACCTTGCCCTGCTGAAGTGGTGCAGCATTTTCAGAGGAAGCTGATGTTCACCTCTTGTAGAGAGACAGACTTTCCTGTAAACTGGTCCTAGAGCAGATTGAGAGCTGTAGCCAGCTGCAAGCCACCTCTAGCAAGAATAAGCTATACTACACTATAATAAGGGGTTTTTAAGTGGCTCTGCTTAATACCACCACCCTTTATAGAAGATATGTTGTAACTGATCTACCTCGGCTGATCAGAGGCACTTGATTCATTAAGATGTATTAGGATTAATTTGAGCTGGAGGAGGTTAGGGCTTTGACTTTAAAGGAAATTTTATCTAACAACTGCCATGACAGAAGCATGACACACAAACATTGAAACACAAACTGCAGAAATCCTTATAATACACAGGTGATGGAGAAGAGTGAGACAAAAAAAAAATGTACTTCCTAGCTGAAATCCTGGAAAACAGGTGCAAATTAGTTTATTCAGGTGTGGCTGTATGGAATGCAAAGAGAGAGCCTCAGTAAAGGAGTAACATTGAAGTAGGATGAAATTCCCAAAGGCTGCTCTTGTAATGTGGCTGTGGGGTATTATTGCTGCTAAACTTCCTCCCTTTGCCCTGCTGATGAATTATCAGCAGTTAACAAAGATTAACTGAAACAGAAATCTCCTAACAGAGAATACAATAGCATATGCATTTTTGTCTGATTTTTCTCATCCATGCAGACATAAATGCTAAATACTAAAAAAAACATAATCAACTTGAATAGAAACACTATGTTTTCATACTTAGTAGATACATGATGTATAGGCTGGCAAGCTTAGCTGCTCACATGGTGTCAGGATTTTGTGTTATGGTGTCTGTGCACGTACATCACGTGCTGGTTTAGGGGGAGAGGATGTTACGCAAGATGCAGTTCATACTGAAATTTTCCAAGCCTGAAGCAGAATCACTTGGAAAGAAATTCTAGGTAAAATGGCTTAGCTATTTCTGAGAATAGGATTTGGAAAATATGTTGTTTTGAAAATATTAAGCCAAAAGTCTAATTTTTTTCTAGGGAAGCTCCAAGATGATCAGGTTTTAAACTACCATTTGGTAGTTTGGCTGAAATGGCATCAGCAGTGCATCTTTTGTCAGTCTTGTCAAGTTGCCCAAATCAAAGCAAGTTACAATGTTTAGAAACTGGTAGCAGATTGCCCATGCCAGGTAGAGACATGCCAGTGTGCAGGTACTGAATTCAGACAAGTCCCTCTGTGCCACCAGGGCTTTGCAGCACCAAGTGCCAGACCTGGGAATACATGGGGGATGCAGACTGAGGTGGGAGTGACTGAGCTGATGGAGGAGACTGGAGCAAGGAGCTGGAGTGGAAAAACTGAAGGTACATGGGGACAGAGGGAAGACATGAGCTCTGGCTGGAGGACGGGCAGAGACGCTGGTGTTGACTAGAGTCAGGTCCTTGCAGCACCTAAATTCTACACTGCTAAATTCTCTGAGACACACAGGCAGATTAATTATTCACTTGAATTCCTTGTGAATAATCCCACTCCCACACCATATTGTGATCTTGCCAATATCAACAATCCTAGTACTTCTAAGAAAGGAAATAATTCTTTAATAAAAACATTACTGATTTGCTAAGATAAAAATTCCACATGGCAGAGAGACATGGAAGACAGGTTTATTGTGATGGACAACCATGAAAGTAGGTCAGATACATGCTTTCTGGAGTCTTGATGGCTGTCATGGTGTGACAGCTACAGAAACAATTGTAGCAAAGCTTCCACTTTTATTTCTTGAACAGCTTTCTCTCATAGATTCCTCCTACAAAAATAAGAACAACAAAGAGCAAATTCTAGAATTTTTTTCGCCACAGTAATCAAGGCAGATTACAGGGAAAAAGAGAAAAACCAGGCAATGAGGAGACCAACAAGACGAGTCTTGTCATGAAAGTGTACCATGAAAGTGTATGCCGAGTCCTTTTGAAGAATGCAGGTTTTTACAGCTGGAAGGAATGAAGTTTCCAAAGTTCACTGCAGTGGCTGTTCAGTGGTAAAAACAATTCCTAGTGAAGAGATGGATGGCACTGGGGAAGAAGAAAGAAAACATCCTGAAAACAACACACATAGTCCATTAGCCAGGACAGCTAAAGGTGTTGCTGGGCTACTGCACATTGCTATTATGGGTAAGTATATTCCACAGCAGATTTTTTTTTCCCTTCACCCAATTAAGAAAAAAAAAGGGGGGGGAAAGCATAAATTAATCTAGATATTTGTTGGCAGTTGGTATCTGGAGATAAAAAGCAGCAATTCCTTTAGCTTGACAATGTGAAGAAGACATGATAAATTCCCTCACAACTGATACTGCTATCAGACAATAGGCTTCAGCTTATTAGATAAGTAGCCTGAGCACAATATTTGAATTAAAGCATTTAATTCAATTTACTAATGTAAAAGACAGAGTTAGGAAGCATTCCATAATACACAAGTGACCTCTGTGAGAGTAGTATGATTTTAAATTTTTTTTTAACCAAGAGGTTTAAGGTGCCATCACTGTAGGACAGGCTTCTGATTTTTGATCTGAAAAAGTCCTTGTGTCAATGAAACATCTTTAAGATATTCTTTAAATTAATTTGTAAATAAATCTCAGTTTCAGCAAACTGAAAACATGATTTGAGGGAATAATCTGATTTTCTGAATTAGGAGTCTCTTGTATTTCACTGTTATGAAAAAACCATTTAGACCTGTTTCCTTATGAAGTAGAACCTTACTTTTCTATAGTACAGAATAATTTATTACAATCAGAACGATACATTCCTAATGCTTCTGCACCCACCCCTGCTACAAGGGATACTAGAAAAAGCTCTTGCAGACTAGCAACTCTAGTCATTGTATCTTCCACCTGGTGATTTTTGTTACTAGTTAAGCACTCTCCTGCACATAAAACAGCTGTGAGATTACAAGCAAGATACTTGCTTTCCCACAGAAGAGTGCACAAGCAGTTATATAAAAGAAAGCTTGTGGGTGAAGAGTTCCAAATGGATTTGTGTCTACTGTTACATTCTCTTCCGGCCTCTGCTTGAAGCACATGCTCAGCACCACACCACTTTGACACTATCACTCTCCCTGGCATCAGTAAGGAGTGGGCTGACACGGCAGCCGACATGAGAGGCACTCTTTCTTCTTGTGATGTGTGCATTCACACAACTTGTAAGACTTCTTCATATTTCTCCATATGAAATTTGACCAAAATTAATGAAGAGGGTCAAAGATCAGCAGAAAAAGGGAGAACTATTTAAGAGGCTTCATTGTTGTCAGGACAAAAAAAAAAATCATGCTCCACATTTGAAAAAACAATTCCAGATATAAAAAAAACCCTTTTCCTTAGCAGTAATTTCCACTCATCTGCCAGCCTGAGAAACACTGTAAACCGATTTTATCATGCACTGACACTGAACTAGGTAACTGTGGTGTATCCCACCATCCCCATTCTTCAGTGCTTGCTGCTACAGCTGTACTTCACCTCAAATAAGCTTCCTGCAGCATGTGACCTTTACTGGTACAGGTATCAAAACAGGTAGTTTAGCATTAGCCCAGCTATTCTTTCAGGAAATGCAGTCACACCTTTACAGCATTAATTCACAAAAAGGCTGCAATGTTTTCAGATGCACTTGTTTCCACCTTATTGGGACAGAAACACATTTTATTCCAAAGAGACTGATGAAGGCAAGAACTCAGGCTGGGTGAATTCCCTACCTAATTGCTTCTGCATCTTGTTACATGCCTCCATCCTTCCCTTACAGACAGGGTTTCATGCTGGCTGCAATTAAGGATACCATAAATTCAAGTTCTGCTAACAAGTTAAGGTTTGAAGTTCATCAGACATACTTTAAACCTTTTATGATTAAAATCTACGTTTCTGAACCACTGCTAAATACACATTTATTTAACCTAAGAATTAATTTTCCAACAAATGTACCACATCAAAGGAAAAAATTCATGCAACATGAACCTTCATTATCCCCCAAGGAGTGAGTTCTTACAGAAGTACAGACATGTTCCTTCAGCTCCAGATGAGCAACTAAAGAGGATGATCAGATACAAGGAGCAGGAGATGGTGACACAAGCCACCTTTTCCATTTAGTCCCACATTGATAGGTCAGTTAAGTTTTGTTGATTCTTTTACCCTTTCTTTGGTTTGCAGACAAGAGAGACTTGCATCCAAAGCGGACTAGATTTTACTCTTTCTTGCAGTCAAATTGTTCCACACGGGTTACATTATGCCCTTTGTAAGGCTTACAGTTGGTGGTCTTGCTCCAAGGGTTCAAAGGATATTTTACACATTCTTCTAGCTCTCCGTGGAAATCAGAGGAAGGAGGGGGAAGCAAGCAAGCAAGCACAAGGAAACATACAGAGCACAACTTAAGGCATCTACAATTTATAATTAATTAAAAAGGTGCATTCTTCAGTTTGGTATTTTGAATCATTTTTTGACTTAAAGCAGAAGAAATCTGCCTTCACAGACTCCACTTGTCTGTCTCCTATTCTCAATGATGCCAGTACTTCCCAAGAAACACAACTACTATGTAAGCAATGCCTACCCATACACTCCTTTTCAGAGGTCTGTGCCCCAATCTAGCCAGACAATCTTAAAAACACAATATAAATGAACACACTGCAGCCAACTTCATGTCTAGAAAGGCACCACACCCCAAGCAAGTTCTTCTGCCTGGCATTGCTTTTGCCCTTATGCCAACACATCAGAGCAGATGAACATCTCCCCTTACACAAGAAATGGTCTCCCAGGCAGCCACAAAGGATGTCAAACAATACAGCACTTCAGAGCTCTTTCCTTTATGCTCCGCATTCAAATCTGACATGACCAGTCCCCTGCAGTGTTGCAATTTCTAACACTTTCAATTCTCAGATTTCAGAAATGTTGAAGGACAGGGAAAAGATCTCTTCCTACTAAAGCAAAGAAATTAGTTCTCAACTTCACACAATGACTACGAATTCTTGCTCCCTTGGGTGCCTTAACCAAGTAAGAGATTTAAGGCAACATTTAAGTAAACAGTAAATCCTACATCATGCCCAAATTATTTTCAACTACTAGAAACTGTAGGCTGCTAGAAACCATCTGAGCTGAAAATTCTTGCTGAGTTCATTCAGACACTTGAAAGCACACATTCTCATACAAAGAAAAGAAAAAGTATTTGAGAAAAATAGAGGAAGTTGCACCTTGACTGGTTTTTGAACAAGAGTACATATTTTTGTATTAGACTGCACTTTAAGCTGAATGAAATGTCATCTGAGACTCCTCCTAAGAGTTTATTTGCAGTCAGGAGATTAAGATTCCAGAACAGTATTCCAAGAATGGAAGGGGAAAAACCACAGAAAACCTTGCTGTAAAACCAGAAACCAATTCAATGAGGGACGTATTGTTGCCTGTGAAGTAGATTATTAACTATGATCTCAGGTTTTTTCCCAGTCCTTAACAAAAGGCTGATACTATAACAACAGTATCTTTAAAAAACCCAGTATGCTATAAATATTACTTTAACTTCAGATGATGTACGGGCAGTCTTACATAAAAATGGAGTCATACCTCTCAAGAGCACAGCACTTCTAATATGAGAGAAAACACTTCAGAATGGTGGAAACATCAGCACTAACTAACCAGATTAGTAGAGGTTAACCTGAGAACTACAAAGGCTCTTGGATATCACAGACCTCCAGTAAAAAGAACATCTTTTACACCTATACTTCATATTGCATCTGTCCCTATAAATGTTACTTGCCAGTTTCTTATTTTGGCTTCTAATGGGCTTTGAGGGGTTTTGGATTACCTGAAGTACTTGCACCAACTCTCAACATTCACTCAATATTTGAGAATGCATGAACACTGTTCAACGAAACAGGACTTTGTGTGTCAGTATCTAGTGTCCCTCACTGGAGACAACTTAACTGACTCAAACACTGTTCACCATCTGCAAGATAGAATACAGCTATTTTATTCCAATAAAGTACATACTTCAATATATACCACAAGAATCAACCTAGTCCAGAACTGTCTATTTTCAGTAATGAAGTAAATTCAAAGAATAGAGATACACTATTCCAATTCTAGCACACAAGGGGACTCTGAAGAACTCAGTTTGAGGACAGAAAATTTTATCTAAGTTTTCATCCACAGTGAGACTTCAGGGCAAGAAGAAACCAACACTCTGTGCAACAGCTCCAAGTCACAGCTATAACAACTGCAGGAGAATGTGCTGGCATCAAGGTCCAAAGCCATGAAAATGCCCCTAAAATAAACAAAACCATGCCATCTAATTCTGACTCAAACACACAGCTGGAAGAAAAAGGGACTCCAATTCATTTGGTGGCAAACTGCAGGTGATGTTGGTCAAGAACTGCTAGAGACTCCACCACCATTGGGTTCTAAACCACCATCACAGTTTGAAAAAGACACAAAAATGTACCTGATCACTTGCAAATCACAAGCTGCAAAAGAGACACAGTCAGCTCAGAGACAGTGCAATGCAACAAGTCACCTTGTGAACAACTGGCAAAGACTGCATTAGCTGCAGGTTCAAGAGACAACATTACTATTTTGATCATACTTCTAAATGGATGTGATAAGATACCCAATTACCTCAACATTTAAAGATTTATAGGATAACTGGAGTGCCACAGTATATATAGGACAAGCTTATATTTAGCGGTGCCATGAATTTATTGTAAGCATCTTAAATGCTGACCCATACAGTGAATCAGACATCTTGTCTGGAACTGTACAAATGTGATAAAACCTTCTGGAACTCTCAATAAGAAGCAGTAATCAAAATTTTTTTAAACCACTTTATTCAAACCTGAGCACCTCAATATAAAACTAAACACTGGTGAACTGTCATTTTTCTTGCTAAACCCAGATTACTGCAAATTTAAAATCTGCACAAGTAAGTTTCTATCAGTTCAACATTTAAATAGACTAATTCATCTCTTCTGACACACTTTGTAGATTTCATATAATGAAAATAACTAAAAGAATTAGTGCAATATACTGGACTGATCAAAATAAAATGTACTTTGGAAAACAAAGTTGCGAAGTTCATTACTGACAGACAGCAGTACTTATGTTACAGATACAGGAGCATCATTTATTACTGTTCTAGCCATAAAGGAAGAACTCAGAACCCCCCTTGATTAGAGAGAAAAAGTTAGCTTTAAGTAACTGTACATTCTGTATACCTTTAAGCAACTCTTAAATATTACAGAAAGTATTAAACAAATGTAGACTACAATGCAGAGTACCTATTTACAGTACATTAATATCCAAATTTAAAATTAAGTTGGATGTACATAATCATTAGTGCACTATTTTTTTTCCTTAGGGGAAAAACAAACTGTAATGGCCAGCAATGATCAGAAACAAGAAAGAAGTCACAGACACCGAGTTTGTTGTGGTTTTACTTGAAGAGCTCTTACAGTTTGTAGAGGACAAAAAACCCCATATCCTAACTTGTAGAGTTGAATTTACTGGTCTGTACCCTCTGGACAGATTAGAAATGAAGTTAGACTTGATTCATCACTAATTCATTAAGATAACTAACTGGGTTGATATAATTTACATACAGTGTACCAACTACAACTCCACTTTCTGGCAAGCATAGGATTCTTAAAATTGTTAATGCAAGTATTATTTGTAATAAAATTATTAACCTATGGAATGTATAACTAAACAGTGTATACCTGCAGAAACAACTGGTTGCATCGATACTGCAAATAAGTTTAAGCAATTTTTAGACCCTGTTTCTAAAGGAGGTTTTAAAGCACAATTGAGAATTATGAAAAGACCCAATTCTATTTATTATAACAGTGATCAGTATTGAGGCTACAGGAACTGGCCAATTAGGTCCACAGAAAGTAGTTCTTCTACACCCCTAATAATAACAACTGATTTTTAAAACCTTTCAACTGAAGGAAGTTTATTCCGCTTCCATCTCTCCTCTACTGCTGAAACATTACAGCCAGTGGTGGATACATGCATGTTAAAATTTTAGGTCAAAAGAAAACTCTGTATCATGAACTTGAGTATTATTGTAAGTCTCTTCGCTGTTTGGAAGCTGTACTGGACCAGGTTAAGCACTCCAATTCCATGGTTATTAACAGTTAGGAAGCAGAAGAATATTCAGAACAGTTTAAAGCAATTGATCTTTTAGTTACTACAACATTGACTCTTGGGTGGTTGTGTGGGTTCAGTAAGATCTACTCCTCTTCCTCTGGCAGAGCTGGCTCCTGCATTCTGTGGTTCATTCTTGGGCAATTTTTTTGCTGTAAGGTAAATAGGAAGTAAGAGTTAAACCTGAGATTTTAATAAGATTAAATTACCTGAGTAAACAGAACAACACACTACAAGCATATCAGTATACTCATCATATAATCTGATTTGATTCAGTGCATTGGTAATGAAAAAAGTGAAGACACTTAACTTCTCAATGATTAGCTACTTTATCTGTGATTTCCAGGAGTGAAATACACTGGTAACTTGAGCAGTAAAATGTATCTGCACAAGTATGCTGTGCCACAGTCTTTAAGATCAGGATTTTAGTGCAAAAGGATACAGAAACATTGAAAAGGAACAAAACACAGACATAAATGGGTTCAAACAGTTCCCAGATATCCAGCCAGAGTTTCTGTAAACAACATAGAAAATGACCCTCAGCACCATATCAACCCACTCCTATTTTTTTCAAGCTGTCTCTTCTCTCCAATTCTTACGAGTCAATTGATTGGCAATTTCTTTGTTTCCCTTGTAGCTCCAAGATTCCTCCTCCATCTTAACATGAAAAATAAGGGTGAAAGCTGTTACCCTTCTGAGCAGTAGCTTCTCCTAGATTTCTCACCATCAGAAAATTGTCAAGTTCTACACAAAAGGACTTCCATGGGCCTATCTTAACAGGGCCCAACAACCACCCTTGTTCTATAGTTTGGCTGAATGGTTTCACTCCAAAGTAATTACTTCTGTCAGTTTTTTAAAGAACTTTTTCTAAAATGAATGAAATCCAGCAAAAAAAAAAGCCACAGAGCAGATATCAAAAGCTCTGGGTGCTGAGCAAAAGAGTGGGCCACAGGGATCCTCTGAGGTCCCCTCCAACTTGGGCTGTTCTACAGTTCTGCGATAAAACCCAAGAATCCACATGGTACTAAGCTGCTGAGCCTGTACAAATGGACAATGCACCAACAGAAAAATGTCTTCAGAGCAGTGGTTTTGATTTTACAACTATATCCAGAACTGAATTAACATTGGGTTTTTTAACTGGAAGTTCTGTATGAGTGCAGAAGCAGTCAAGTTACAAGCAGCTGCAGCTTGCACCCAACAATTCTTTCAATATTCTCATTTTTCATTTTCTCCCAGCTTTAAGATCATATTTACACATGGTCTTGAGGATTGCATTCACCTTTTGCAGGCCATTCCAAATTACATGCAATATTTACAACCTCATTGAAATTTCCATTCAGTCTATTGCTGCACAGATCTTGTTCTGATGCACTGACAAACCTGAATTTCACTCCACTGATGTAAAACACTCACAGGACCAAAAAACATTGCAGACAAAGCACACAGTTACTAACTGGGCATTTTTTTCCCACAGATTTTCTTCGTAGGCTTCACTAAAATATGGAAGCAAGAATTATTGTTGATACATCAAATGTAAAAAGGAAAAAAATCAGAGTTTGGAGATTTTTTTTTTTAAAACAGGAAGCAAACTGCACCACTAAATACAATCATTTTGAAATTTCACCAGAACAGTACAATTGAGCATTTCTGTATCATTAAATGCAGGCCCATGTTGAACACTTATGAGAAAAATATACTTTCTTGTCATACAGTTCGGTGTTTGTGTCTATCCCCCTTCAAGTATAGTTAATATGAAGCAAGTACTTATTAAAAAGTGTTGCTATACTGATAATTTAATTTGCATCTGCTGGAAGTTTGAAGGACACCACAAATTACTTCCTGCTCCCCTGACTTGGAAAGCAGAAGATTAAGACCTCTTTAAAAACATTTAATTTTAACATCAATGATGTTTTTTCCCAAAAAGTGGGTTAGAGAGGTGCAACAGATGAAACAGACTGAATGAGGTTATTTGTTGCTACTATTACTACTGCACACTAGCAAATCATCTACTATAATTAAGGGTACTACTAAATAGATTAGTGGCCAGCCTAAAAATGAATTATTTTTCCTCCACTTTCAGAAGTTTATTAACAATTAAATACAATGAAGGTATCAATGGAACACACAAAAATTCTTGGTTTATACTTACTACTACATCTTAGCATCTTTACAGAAATCCCTAAGATTAGGTTTACTTAATATACGAGTAGATTTACTTTTCACATGCAGGGTCCTTCACTTATAGCTCGGACACTGAATTTAGGCACCCATTGCCATCGTTGGCACAGCTTTTGTATTTCAGATAGCTGCTTAAACAAAATTAAACAAATCAAAGGACCTAAGGACACTTCAATACCAGAAATAATTGACATGAAAAACAGAGATCTTAGGTTAGGAAGATTGTCATGGTCTGAATCTCATGAAAACCATTCCCTTCAAAATTCTCAGTTTGTTCATAAACTCACCAATTGCCATGAATATTTCATTTACGTTCATAGACGTTTTGGCAGATGTCTCCATGAACAATAGGCTGTTGTCATCTGCATAAGCCTGTGCTTCCTGAAAGTTAAAATAAGAATATATTACTTCACTAAAAAAAACCTCATACAATCATTACACACTGTACTTTTAATTACTACAAAGGAACAATCTCTACAGCATCTTGAAGGAAAAACAGTTTGTGGAAACACTCATCTGACAATGTTATACACCAGCTATGGAGAAGTTACAATTCTACCACTCAGTTCCACAATTAGAAGTGGAAACTTAAAGATCCCTACTATTCTTAAAAATACCTAGGTGGAATAATCTCAGGCAAAACTAAATAATAAATGAAAATATTTATGAAAGAGATAACCCCAATGCAGAACATTTGCTCTGATAGTAAGAACAAATAAGTTTCAGAAAGTGTCATCAAATGTCAGCAAGTCCATTATCACCCTGGAAAAAGGCAGTCTGTGAACTATCTTGAATCTTTCAACCATTGAGGCAGATGGCTCAGAACAGTTTTATTACCCTGATACAAATTCAGTTGCAGCAAATAAGCAGTATTCAGTATTTGCCCACGTTACCTCCCTTTTCAGTATGAATTTTAATCTGACACACTGCTCATAAGAACCTATTTTTGCCACTTTTTATTAGTCAATTCAGCTGAGATTCTCCAGCTTCTTATGGTTACGTAACTGCCTTTGCATTCAATAAGAAATCTGAAAAAAAGCTGAACTACAGAACACCTATGATGATAAGAATAATCTACAGCGTCCTATAATTGACACCTGCTAAGATCTTCATAATTATATCTGAAACAACACATTAACAAATACCCATAAATCTAATATGTGATTTGCAATGAGAAAGGCCTGTCAAGCCTACAAGGAGCCCATAAATCCACAGCAGCAAAACTTGTAACATCTGAAAAACATTAAGACTGTAATAGTTCAAAAAATAGGCCTACTTTGGTAGTTAAATGTGATTACATTATTGACTGCAGTCACATATGAAATCTTTGTTAAATACCACAATTTTTCATAAAGCACCAAAGCCTCGTGTCAACTTTCACTGAAGTATAAAACTAGAAAACTGGCAGAAAATCACCTCAACCACAGCTAACCTTACAATTCAACTCTCTACAGTTACAAAAGGATTCATTACTATATGCAGCTGTATCTCACACAGTGACCCCAAACACAGATTAAAAACTGTAAATTACTGACTAATAAATACTATCTTAATTCAAATTCAGTCAATCATGAATGAACCAAAACCACCTGCAGTTAGTTTAATTCAGTTTAAAGGCTATTTTCTGATGACTTGATTAAACTTTCTAGAAGATAAAATACACCAGTGAGAGCACAGATGTAATCACTAAACCAAAAGAAATGCCATGAAAAGCTCAATTAAAATTTGAACACTGCTTCAACAGTACAGCCTAGGCAAGTCAGGCACATCAATCAGCTCTGTATCATACGATAATCAAAATTCTCTGGCTGACAAGCCAGACAGAACAGTTTGCACAAAGTTACTGCTATCTCATCCACTGAAACTCTAGATACCAGTAATTTTGGGTACAAGACAGAAAGAGGTCACATCAAAGAACAGATATTCAATTAGCCTTGAAGATATGCAAATAAATTAATTATTCCTCAAAATAAAATTAATTATTCCAAAAAGTCTATTCCTCCACATTACTTGTACAGAAATAGGTTTTTTGGTAGCAGGTATAATTTAATTAGTCTCAGTTGACATTTATACTTAACAGCATGACCTCCATAATAATTAGCTAGGCTGTGCATATAAGCTCCCCCTAGGTTTATCTACTATCTAGTCAAACAAAATGCAATTTCTATGAACAAAAATTATGTACATACCTGGAAATCCACAGCTCTTTTGTTAGCTAGATCAGCTTTGTTTCCTGCTAAAGCTATTACAATGTTAGGACTTGCTTGTCGCTGAAGTTCTTTGACCCAATTTTTCGCTCTGGCAAAGGACTCCTGTTAATGATTGCAAAATGATGCAACTGAGTTTTATCATCCTTTTGTACCCACCTTTTATCCCCATCTCTGTTATCTACACTTCAAGCACAAAATGCCAATGCAAAGCTGCTACCTTAGTCCAAAGGCACACTCCAAATTGTCAGCTGAGCTTTTAAAATGAAACATTCCTACCTTAGCTCTCAACTGTGCTTAGCTGGGATAATGCTGAAGTAAGTAGGTAGGATGATCTTTGTGTAGACAGAGTAAGAAAAGAAGCGGTTAAGTGAGAAAACAGGAATTTCAGTTTCTCTGGAAGATTCAAGGGTATGAATGACTATTGAAAAGGCCTCAAAACTACTTAATTACTGAGGACTGCTCATTATAGTACATGATTTCTGGGGTTTTTTTGAGAGTTTTGGGTTTTTAGTCTCATTTTATCAGATACAAGTGAAGCTTATCTGATCTAAGTTCAAATAAAAAGAAATCTAATAACCTTAGGTTTTGGTCTCAACAGCTTGTGCTATCTTTCCAATCCTTAATCAAAAATTTGCAAAAATACAATACTAAAATAATGTTTTCACTATCAGAAATAAAAGTGACACCAGCAATGTGATGAAGAGTAACAACTCAAACTCCGTGAACTGATTTAAGGGTGGGTTAGAAACACTTCTACAAGACGATTTTTCTCTTTCTTTCTCTCTCTTTAATACAAAAAAAAGACAAAACTAAAAATCCAACCCTAGGAACAGTCTTTTAGACAGAAAGGTTTAGAGACATAAATTGACATTACACAGTGCAGTACAGAATGAGCAAGCTGGTCCAGCAGAAGGCATCCCTGCCTAAACGATGAATTGATTTACACAAGTCAGTGAGAAAAAAATAAGTAAAGATCAGTGCAAGACTGCTAACTTCCAAATCTCCCTTGTGCACTCCCAATCCAGTACTTACCTCGTTTGTAATGTCATATACCACGATAGCTGCTTGTGCTCCTCTGTAGTACATGGGTGCTAAACTGTGGTACCGCTCTTGCCCAGCTGTATCCCAAATTTCAAATTTTACTGTTGTATCATCCAGACATACAGTCTGGGTTAGAAAAGCAGCTACAAAAAAGACAGAGGTGCTGAAACCAGAAGTCTGCTTATATCTCTATATTCATATACAGTTATTGTCACAGAGATGCAAAACAATGCAAGTCTACTATTAAAATACAACAGATTTGATGTAAGCATTAGCTGACAGTAACTCTGATCAACATAGAGTTATTTAAACAACCAGACTCTCCTCAAGTTAGACATAAGAAAGCAAAAATTGGAAAGAATTCCCTTTTTCATAACAGCAAGTCTGAGTAACCATAAGTCTGCCCTTAAACTTTCTAGATACAGTCTATTGAAGCAGGATGTGTATTAGAATACCAGTAACAGCATCCCATCCTGCTATAATCCAACAGTTCAGGTATTTTCACTTCTACACATTTATATTACTTGAATAGCATCTTAAAACTGATTTTCAGCTCCTAACAACTTCACCTTAGCTAACAGGACTGGAAGAAAGAAACTCTTCTTATAAGTTCTTGTTCTCAAAGCAGCTACATTTCTGACTTTGCAAGTGATTTAATAATTAATTTCAGCACAATTTCAACAGCCTGCTGTTTCAGGGAAACTTGCAGCCATTGCTACTACAGCTGAATGCATTACCATAAATAATGGTCTTTCAGTTACAGAAAATATTAAGTAACTCATTCCAAGTCTTCAAACAGTTACTCCTAGTAAAACTTTTCCATTCGGATTAAGGTACAATCAGGAGTATGGAGGTAAGTGCCCAAACAGCATAGAAACCAGTATTAAAAACTAAGGAAAGCCCACTACCTAGCCAAAGCGGGAACTCTGATCACTAAGCACACTGACGGATTGTGGGCAATTTAAATCAAATGTCTGAAGAGACAGTGACCCACAACACTTGCATACCTGGGATTTCATCCTGTCCTACATACTCTGAGACATAATAGCCTATGAATCATTCCAAAACTGCTGCAACCTTCAACTCAACTCATTACAAAAACCAAAAGGAAGCCAATCTTGCTCTGTAAAGGACATTGTAACTAGCATACAGAAATGTCCCTGTCCCAGCTGTGAGCAGCAGCTGCATGGGACTTAGTTGCTGGCTGGGGTTAAACCCTGACCAGAAGCTGACTCCTTAAGTGGTCAGGTGCTCCTGCTTCAGGGGTATTAACATCCATCACAGATGAGCAGGCAGGCTGGAGAAGGTAAAAGCTTTGATGTTCCAGCGTTAAATCAACATAGATCCCTCTAAATGCTACATATTTGAACACTGGTAGAACAGTCTCCACTTGGCAGCTCCCTAAGCAGCCCAGAACCAAAAGAGAGTGGAAAAACACCATACATCTTGCACTGAACTAAGGGATTCATCCCCAGAACCAGCTCAATATTATATTTCTCCAAGACAGAGACAAGATGTTAAGCAAACTGATTTTGAAGTTGTCACAGACATTATTCTCTTAACAGAAAAATGCACCTACACTGCATAAATGAAGGCATGTACCTGAAAAGAGAATTAAACAAGTGGTTCATTCTATGCAATCCTCTTGTTTTTGTCAAAAGTAACATTTCGACAACTTTAAAATGCCAGTTAATTTCTGCAAAAAAGGTAACTTTCTTCAATCTTGCCAAAGCCATAGTAAATTGACAATTAATCACCTGTTAATTATCTGAAAGTCTATCATCTTTAACAGCCATACTTTTGTCTTAAGCAACTGACAGGCCTTGCTACAGTAGTCTGAAGTGGCAAAACCACACCATCACCATCCAACATGTCTGCCTTTAAATTGCTTTCCCTTTCAGATGTTTTTATCCAGATTCACAATGCACATAAGCCTCTCTTTGTTAAAAGGCCCTTCTGTACACAAAGAAAATTATGCCTTAGGCAACTACAAGCCACAGAGTTAGACAGCTTTCTCTACAGAAAACTTTTCTGAAACCCAACATTGCTCTATGTAATAGCTCTCGGCTGTATTATATAGCATTTCCTTGTTTCTATTTGATATAGAAGAGGCAGAAGTTAATACAGATTACACTAAACCTTATATATCTCAACTTGAACTCAGGCTCTTGTTTAACCTTTGTTTGGATTTTGAACAGTGCAGCAGGGTTTAGGTTATCCCAAACACTAAAAGAGTAAAAAACTAAACTAAAGTTAAATTAATTTGAGATCACTGAAATGAAACAAAAAATTTCGCTTAATTTTAATAGTATTTTCAACCTAAAAGCCTTGTTGATAATGGAAAGTCAATTCACTACACATCTTTGAGAATGCTCTCTTCATTACCACACAGCTGTTTATCAGTACATGCAGAAACTTTCATACCAACACCTATCCTCAAGCCATGATAAAATGCACAAAGCCAAAAACGTGCATTAGTAAGATTGCTAAAGTAGAAAATATGTTGCTCTCTACACTGACAGATAGAAAAAATAAATACATGTAACAGCTAGAAATAGGGCAAAAGAAGAATGCAATGAAATTCAGCTTGTGTTTATTTTTGTAAGCTTCGCAGAGTTTTTACATTTCAACAAGTGTTGGTGTGTCAAGACACATACAGACCACTGAAAGGCCTTCACATAAATATTACAATGGAACAGGCTGACTCATGCAAGCTGCAACAGCAACTACTGGAGAGTATATCAATTCATAAAATCCATACTTTGTGAAATCTGTATGCTGTTAGGTAGTTTTAGGATACATTTAAATTTATCCAAAGAGGAATACAGCTCAAAGCACAAACAACTCCAAAATACAATATAACTCAAGAAATCTGCCAAGTATTTTAAAAAAAGGGGTTTAAATCTGTTGAAACATTTTTTTTTTAATTCTGGTAGCCAGCACCTGTTTTGTTTGAAGTCACAAAACGGAAAAATAGCACAACAAATTAGGTGATTATTAACACAGAAATACATCCAGAAATGTAGCAAGTTCTCCAAAATAAAAATGAAAGTCAGCACGCATAAGTAACAAACACAAGCTTTTTGGAAGATGGTTTTTTTTTTCATAGAAACTAAGCTCACAGGTCTTACTAAGCAGTTATTTCATGCATACAGCACAATTAAAAGAGCCACACACCCACTTACAAACAAAATGTAACATTAAGCCCAGGTTTCAAAACGATGCTGTTCAAGAATACATTTATTACCTCCACTTGGAAAGGATGTTTACGTTTAACTCAGAAAGTTATAGTTCTCAATT
Source organism: Rhabdornis inornatus (assembly GCA_013397075.1). Classification (NCBI taxonomy): domain Eukaryota; kingdom Metazoa; phylum Chordata; class Aves; order Passeriformes; family Rhabdornithidae; genus Rhabdornis; species Rhabdornis inornatus. Next base: position 256,246 of record VWZS01007753.1, read on the forward strand.
ACTGATACAGGGCTCAGATTTGATCCTGGCTGTCAATGACCCACTCTAGAAGTGCCATTAGAAGTTTTCAAGGGCAAGGACAATATAAAAACATAACACAAAAATTAACAGGGTAATTTTCTCACCTCCAATCGTACTTTCTTGAAATTCATGAAACTGTCCTTTTACAAAACGGAGCACCAAACTTGATTTGCCAACTGCAGACTCTCCTAAAAGTACTAGTTTGAATTGGCAAATTTTATTTCCAGCATTTGGCCCGTTGGGCCTTGTTGCTCCTCGATTAGCCATGTCCAAATTAGAAAGCAGTCCTTTGTTTCAACAGCTTTTGAAAGTAAGTTCCACTGAGATCTGAATCCTGGTTCTTCTGCCAGGAACAACCTATTTTGTGAAAAGATGGTGGGTGCATTAGATTTACAAACCACGTAAGAAAAGTCTCATTCGCTAATGCAATATATTATATATAACTCGACCTAGCATTTACTAAAGTCAACAGTTCAGACTACAGGTACCATCATTGGTAAGTTGTCAACTATAGCCAGAATTTATGATACATGAACCAGTTATCTTCTTCAACACCTAGTCTTCCCATTAAAGCTTCAAATTAGCACATTAAAATCAAATTACGCTTCTTCTTGCAAGACCTCAGTCTCCTGTTATTTCTTAACAAATCAAGACTGATGTATAACACAACAGATTCAGACTTTCAAATTGTCAGTAAAATAACAAGTGACAAGAAGCAATAACTTTTCATAATTATGCTATTGCTATCCAATATTCCAAAGTCAGGTCTATTCAAGGATGCTAAAAAACTGAGCAAATTGGGAAAACTCAAGCAGCACTGTAACTTCTTTGCAAGTATAGTTCATCAATTCACTTCTACCCCATCTATCAAACACTGTTTCCTTAAATAAAAGCACAGATCTTCACACAGAAACCATTAATATCCTCTCTAATTAACAACTGTACTGAGAAGCAAAAGTGAAGCCTTCCATATGAAAACCAATTGACCGGTAAGAATTCCAGGCCACTTTATACAAGCTACCAGAGAACTACCATACAATGATAAATTTCTATGCCCAACACTCACATGTGTCCTACATCAACGTTAACAGATATCTTTGTTAAGAACAAGTACAAACAGTGTATTGCTTAGTCTGCCTACTCTTCTTTCTAGCTGCGTAAAAAACCCCACCCATAGTACTTATCCATATGGAAAGGGAAGCCTTTAGACTCTGCTGGTATCACTTCTGACCCTAATATTTATGCTTTTACACACTTAACATTAGATACAAAGTAGATACAAAACCAAAAGACGTCTCAAAACTAGCCCATAATTTTGTCCTACTCCAGCTGATCACTTATATGAATTGAGCACACTTTGCAGGGATACAGCTTTTCTAACATCTACAATGCAAGTTAGGTTAGAGTACATGCTCCTAATGCAAAAAATTGCTTTAATTCTCATGTTGCAAAAAAGTAAGCAAACATAATAGTTTGAAACGACTTCCTGTTCTTTATTCCTTGTGATAAAGCAACTACATTTTAAACCAACCAGCAGTCTTTAGCCATCTTCCTATTTCAAACCCCTTAGCACACAGACCAGGCACTTGAGAATTCCAGTTTGCTACAGGCCTAAGCCTTCCTTCTCCTTCCTAACTCTCCCCTTCCTTCAACCCAAATCCTGAAGAACCTTCTTTCCTGGAAAGTGCTTCAGCAGTCTGGCAGAACCCTACCCTTCAATAAGATACTCCCTTACAAACTAATACTCAGTGAATAAATGAGAAAAAAACAATAGTATTATTACTGAATAATGTAACAGCTGAAAAACAGATATTCCATTTCTCATTGTAAACAGAATACACGTCTTAAAAAATATTTTCAGCATCTTAGAGACACTTCTATTTGCTCATGTTCCTCCTTTTCCCACCTCTCTCAAAATAGTTTACCTTCTTTGAGTTAGGATATAAAGATTTTGCATTCTGTCCTGAGTTTGTGTTCCATTTGACTATTACATCACATTTACATAAAAATATGTATTTTTAAAATTTCAGTTGTACAACATGATCTATCAGGTATCACATTTTAGCTATATATTCTTAGAAACATGTGAAACAAATTTCAGAATACAGGAATGGATCCAGTTATTTTAAAAATACCAGACCTTTCATTCTTACGCCATCAAACAACAATTTTGCCCTGCTAGTGTGTTGGTTCTCAGGCAAGACCATTCCCCTCCATGCTGTGGAAATATGCTTCAGAAGTCGTGGAGTGATTTGGATAAAAATGAATCAGTGACAGCAGTTAATCTCTCCTTAATTTTACTACAATAGAGAATGCAGCAAGGCATAGCCAAAATATAGGTGGTTCAGAATACTGTTAGCTGTTTGTTTATCTTTTCCTTTCGAAAAATAATGAAGACAATTAAGTTATTTCTGTTTTCAAATGAAAAAAAAAACCCATCTGTTTGCTGTAGCATTCCAGTGTGTTTGGACAACCATGAAATAATTTAAAACCCTTTAATCTTAATACATCCCATGTTTTTCCAGACTCTGCAGCATTCATAAAAACATAAGGACAACATCCAATGGCTGTGTGACCTAGCACTCCTGGGAGCAAGTGACTTCTAGATGACACACGGTGAGAAAATCAAGCCACTGCACAGGTTACTCCCTATGACTGCTTTTTTGCTTGTTGTTTCTCATACTGAGAGCAAAAGCAACTACAAGAAAAAAAAACATTTAACTCATATAATATTTACCAGTTTCACCTGAGCATTTACAGCTTGTAGTTACTCAGATTCTTATCACTCACAAAACAGTAATTACTACCCTTTGCAAAACTACTTCAGAGCACAAAGCTGACACAGGTTGTCAAGAAAAATATCTAGTTTGATTTACATAGATGCCCAAGCTACAGAAGCTGTAGTTATCAGGGAACTTCGAAGTTTACATTCTCACAGCATCCCTCCCCTGAAATCATTCTAGACAGTCAGATACCATGTACAAAAATAACCAGCTCTCAAGCTGATAGCAGACCACGGTACCTGACAGGAAGGCCATCTAAGAAACATACTGCAAACCTCATTCATTCAACAGACACATCAACATATCTAATAAATTAGTAATGAAACCTACTAGTCATACCACCCACTTTTCAACAGCCCAAGATAAAAGAAATGCAAGACTTAAAACCTGACAGAGCACATCCAGATGATTGTGACATATTAAAAAAGTCGCTAATACTTTCTATAAGGATATATGGAAATCATCTTTCGAAGTTTCAGATGACGCCAACACTCTGTAGTTAAAAGTTCACAACATGGCAGCACACTTACACAATAAGCAAGAGAAGTACCTGCTTAATCTGAGCAAAAGCAGTACTGCAGTTTGACACAGCCACTATAGAATGGTTTTGGCCTGTTCTTTTCACATCTGTGAGCTGAGCACACAGTGCCTCACCAAGATTCGGAAGTATACTTCAATGCTACAGCCCCCCATGCACACTCCAAGTCTCAGTCATATTCATCCTACTAATTCTTAATTCATCAGTAAAATACAAACCTGGAGAACCTAGGAGGAATAGTACACTCAGGACCCTACACATACACTGTGAACTCAGCTCTGGTGAAAATTTCCTGGGAAAAAAATCCACTAATATGGTTCCCCTTCTAATTTTGTATGCAATGTAATCAATAGGTTTGGTATGTAAACAAAGAAAATCTGGGTAAGACATTTTCATTCACCTGCACAAAAGCAAGTACACAACTGCCTGACTTCAAACAAGCTCTTAAACTGATCCATATGGGAGTTATGGAAGTGATCCGCTAATATAAAAATCTGCAAAAGAAAATACTATAAACATTTTTGAGATGGATGCCTTCACACGGATAGGAATGAGGAAGATTTTCTTACTTTTTTAGTTTAACACAAAAACTCCATTTTGCAGTCTTGGGCAGTACAAATACCTAGGTCACTCTTTTATGATAAATTTTTCACTCTTCTGAATATCCCTCCCATTACAGAGCAGGTGCATGCAGAAATGCCAGAACATAAAGCCCAGAGCATATTATTAGCCAAGTATTCATGGTAATCCCACTAATTTACCAGATGCTGGGTATTCTCCTCACTCCAGAAGAGAAATTTGTACGCTGTTGGACAGTCTGAGTTTCATTTACGAAAGAGTCGTAAGTATTTTAGCAGATCAAACACAAATCTTATTATGCTTGAGTCTGTCTACAACATAACTATAGTCACAGCCAATACCTACAAACTCTCAATTTAATGGCATAATTCAGTCATGTAAGCAGAAGCACTGGTCTATTTTCAACTACAAAACAGCTAATACAGAAGTATCAAAGTAACACTGGTGACAAAAGCCAGCCTACTGAAGAGATTAAGACAGTGAGTACTGTTCCTACAATTAATGTGATTAAGTGTATTATCAAATACAAAGTCCACACAAAAAAAATTTATGATAAATTTAAAACTGGAACATTCTACCACTTTTATATGTCATTGCAAACACCACTGTTTCTTATCAGTAAACTTTTGTACACTGCATTAACAGAAACAAAGCATACAATGCTGAGGCTACAACTATACCCATTTTAAACTTCTTTATACTGGACTTTCTTGAAGGTTTTAAAAAGCAGTAACTAAAAAGCCTTATATATTAGCCACTCTTACTAACCGAATTTTCTGTTACTCCTTCCAGTTCAGCAGAACTAGTGTGACACCTTACTGCAGCGTTCAACACAGTGACAGGGACAGCTAGCAAAATGCTTGTCACATGTAAGCCAGTTTATATTGAAACACAATGAGACTGTAAGTTAAACAAGTGAATCAACACAGTTGCTGCAAAAAAAATCATAGCCCTACAATTAAAGGTAATAGCCATCTCATAAGCTCATCCGAATGATGAATGGTACCGACTGCTTTCAGATGAACTGGTTTATCATACAGGAAATGTAAGTGACGACTACAATACCATTGTCTCTAGCCACCTTACTTCAGCCAATGTCTACCTTTTCCTGACATTTCTCATTATGGAAGAACAATACCCACATGCAATCTGCAGGTAAGCCTGACTGAAGAGTCACTGAAGGGTCACTATAAAACTGGAAAAAATAAAAAATGACATTTTTTCTTTGCCTGAAAGTTACATGAAAGAAACTGATTATTTTCAGCTGCTTAATTAGCTATTTAGCCTCTCATTTCCATTCCCAAGCTCTGAAAGCAGTATAAGGTAGGAAGAAACCCCAAACCATTAAAAATGCCAAGAGAACAGCCTTTTATGGCCCTATTTGGAACATTCTGATAGTTCTTATGCAATTCAGCTCTCCTCTAAAACATAAAAAGCTTAGGTTTGTTCCTCCACCCTGCCCTAGCTTTGTGTCTAGTTCCAATTCAGTGCGATGCAGAAGATATCCAGCGCACTAGGCCTGTCGCGATCCCCCCGATGGCGACGCATTGTCGGGAGCATTTTACTTCCCACCTAGCTCACTGTCCTTCTTCCAGACGCAAGCGAAAGGGAAAGCGAGGGACCCATCACCCAACCTCCCCTCCCATATCTCACAAGCAACTGGAGGGGCACAGCCCTCACGGCCGGCCACAGACAGCGATACCTCTCTGCAGGAGCGCCCGCACGCAGGGGAGGATCCCCGCTCTCCCGGGCCCAGCCCCTCCAACCCCCGCCGCCACCTCCCCTCCCCCGCGGTTCCCTTCCAGGCATAGGAATAAGGGGAAGTGGGAAAACCGGGGGCGCCATTTTGAGCCGGGAAGGGAAGAGCAGCCTCTCCTCCCCGCACGCCGGGCTGCCCATCGCGGCCACCCGTACCGCGGCACGACGCTCCCACAGCACCGGGGGAGAGGCCGCCGGCAGGAGCCTGGACAAGGCGCGTCTCGCCGCTGCCGGGGCCCCCCCGCGCCGCCCCCCCCCCCCCCCCCCCC
>VWZS01007753.1:262221-370714 GCA_013397075.1 Rhabdornis inornatus
CGGGGGCGGCGGCGCAGCGAGGTCCGTCCGTCCGCGCGTCGGTCGGGGCTGGCGGGCGCGCCGGGGCAAGGTGGGCGGAAGAGAGGTAGGAGGGGAGGCGGCTCCTCGGTGGGGGCGAGGGGCGGGGGCGCAGCTGTGCCTCACCCAGCCCCACCGCCGACTTCCGCCGCCGCCTCTGCCCCGACCAAAACACACTCACACACACACACAACACGCACTTGCGCCGCCGCCGCCACGTCACGCCCGCACGCGCCGTGCCCTTCCGGTTCGCCCGCGCCAGTCACGTGGATCCCTTTCTTTCCCACATTTTCTCCTCCTCCTTTTGTTCCCGCTCCCTCCCTCCTGCCTGGCTGCTCCCACGGCAGCCGAGCCACACTCGGCAGTGGGGTGTTCCCTGTCTCCCGCTTCTCCCCAGCAGCTGGGGGAAGAGTCTCTGGGAGCGACCCGCGGGTTTTCCATCTTCCATGTACGGTGGGGGTGGCGAGGCACTGGAATGGGTTGCTCAGAGAGGTTCAGGATGCCCCATCCCTGGCAGTGTTCAAGGCCGGGCTGGGTGGGGCTCTGAGCACCCTGCTGTAGTCGGATGCGTCCCTGCTCAAGGCAGGGGAGTTGGGACTGGGTGATCTTTAAGGTCCCTCCCACCCCAAACTATGCCGTGGTTCTCTGCCAATCCTCTAGGGACTGCACTGCAGCCTGAGGAGCCCACTGAGGTGCCAGGGATGGGAGTAGGTATCACACACACCAAGTCCTGGTTTAATCCTTTAAAAGAACCAGTTTCCAAAGCTATTAGTCAAATGAGTTAAAAGGAGGAACTACACAGGAAAACCTGAATTGCCATCGGGAATTTGCCTGTTTTAAACACTGAACAGCCACTGATAAAGCCTTACAGGTTTGCTCATTATCGTCAGAGCGCTAAAAACTGGAGAAAATGGGTTGCTAACGAGTCTTGATTGCTTCATAGCACGAAGCATGACCTTGTGAGAGAGCAGGATAAAGGCCGGTTGGCCACAGGCTGTAAGTGGGTTGTAGCGGAAACAGAACAATCATGATAAGTGTATCTTCAGTATAGCAGCTTTAACAAGATCTAAGAGTTGGCATTTGAAAGTAATAATAAACAAATAAACTGGTAAGACATTAAGTAAGTTTATCAATAATAGTATTTAGTAATTGGTACAATTTAACGAAGATTGTTCAGATACGCCATCACAGCAAATAATCAAATTGATGTTGTATTCTCAAAATACATGTTTTAGTTCAACCACTTATATTTAAATGAAGCAAAAATCAAGTTATGTAAAGCCTGCGTTCAGTGTTATGCTACTTTCCCCTTCCCTAGTATAACATATCAATACTTGGAACATACTGAAGTGAATGGAGTAAAAAGAGATTGTTGTTTTTTTTTTAATCTTCATCAGTTCTTCTTTTCCATATACTTTTCCATTGGTGCCAGTTTGGCCTCAGAGAAACAACTTCTCCTTTTGCTTTATTAGGGTGAAGTTAATCACATAAGTGCCAATATGTAACATCAAGAAAAGTAAAATATTATTTTCCTTCACCAGTGATGTAGAATGCCAGACTAGCTCCAGAGAAACATGTTTGAAAGTATACCAATTTTTTTGAGCTGTGAGTTTGCTAAATGTTTGTAAGAGTTGTCCTTTAAATAATGTAATCCTGCCCTAATACACTGCTTATTTGCCATAACCCTCTGACTGGTCTCAGTATGTTTAACTGCATTGCAGGATTTGCTGAGCAAACAGCAGATTCCAGATAACCAAATGTGTTTTACTACATACCTGATAGGCCTGCATTGGAACACCAGATAGCATCCAGTCTGCCTGGCAGCTGCTGGCTCACTCACTCACTCACTCACTCACTCACTCACTCACTCACTCACTCACTCACTCACTCACTCACCTCCCTGCAGTAAGACAGAGAACATAAGAGGAAGAACAAAAGCAGGAAAACTTGTGGGTTAAGATAAAGACATTGTAATAGATGAAGGAAAGTGGAAGTGAAAAGGCAATACAAACGAAATCGCTGCATACTTCCCATTAACAGACCAGTGTTCAGCCAGTCGCCAAGCAGCAGCCGACCTGGAAGACATCTCCTTTGTCTACCTCAATTTTTTATTGCTGAGCATAATGCTGTGTGAGATGGAATACCTCTTTGATCAGTTTGGGTCAGCTGCCCTGGCTGTATTCCACTCCCACCTTTCTGGACCATCAGCAGCATTTCTCCCTGGGTGGGGCTGATGACAAAGTTGGGAAAAAGAGAAAGCCCTCACCCTGTGTGAGCACTGTTCAGCAGTAACTGAAGCATTGCTGTGTAGTTGACAGTAGTTTAGTCACAAATCCACACCACCATTCAGGCTGCTATGAAGAAAATTAACTCCATCTCAGCCAGACAAAGTACATACATGAACAGTTTTTGTGGAAGAATATTACACTGAATCTTTAGAATTACTCGAACTAAATTCAGTTTAGAGATTAAACATGTCATACATGACATTTCGTGTTTCACTTAATCTTATCAAATAAAGGACCATACTATTCCATATGTAAGGATCATTACCTATACTTCTAATATAAATAAATACTTTATAAAATTGAAATAATCTTTCAGATTATCAGATGTATCTGAAGCTCAAGGCAAAATGGAATTTTTGATGCAGGAATTCTATTCACATGATGTGGTTGCTGTTAGGAAGCCTGTTTTACATGCAGGAGGTTCCTGCTGGCTAACTTAACTCTCTTGACTGCAACGCAGAGCTGTAGCACTTCTCTTTTGCTTTGCGAAATGCCCAAATTGTTCACAGCTGGTTGATGCTGACAGAGTGGGACAGCAAACACCAAAGGTTCACTGTGAATGTGTGAAATAGAGGCATGAGAGAATGTGGCAGTAATCAAATTACCAAGTTCCAGTTACTGAATTTCAGGCTTGACAGGTCTCTGTGAGTTCTACTGGCAAAGACAAGTTTCTTCTGTTGTAGTTTGCACAAAAAGATGTTGAAGGGAATCGAAAGCACACAGATAGCCCCTGCCAATGGTCATGTTTTCATATTTTATTTCATTGTGGTTCATATATCATATACCAAAAGTGAAACTGTGCTGGGTGATATTAATAAATTTATGTTAGTGGGTCATGGTTTCACCAGGTGGCTTTCCATCTATTTTAGCATTTCTCTGCAGAGTTTTAATATTATGTTCTGCTCAGCCTTTTTGTGTTTAAATCTAATGCTAGATGTGTAATCATTAGTGGAAGTCGACTTTAGAGGATGTGCAGAATTTCTTTATTGTGTTTGAACTTCCCAGATTTTTCTTTTTTGCTATACCATTCTTTTTTTCCGTCTTCTATCTCTACTTGTGTACATTTTCTCTGTACCTACATTGGCTTAGTCATATCATAACATACAGAAAGTGTTCTGCACGTAGAAAACAGTAATTTCCTATCCGTAAATGAATTGAATAAAAAAACATGAAAACAACCAGGCAGTAACAGCAAAGTGCATTAGCATGGCTGATGTTTCACAACATTTGGAGTGTTCTACACTGAGTTCTCTGGCCTTAAGGAATCTACAAACTTAGTGCTTTGACTCCAGTCTATGCCAGCACCATAGTCAGAGTGAGAGCTGTGTTGCAGAACATTGGGTGTTTGCGCTTCATAAAGAAAGTAAAATGCGGGGTTTTAGACAGTTTCCATTCCTCCATTTTAGCCTAAACAAGACAAGAAAAGGCATTAGGTTGTGGGAATTGGATGTCAGAAACTAATGAAATGTCAAGTACTGTTGAGGAAAAAAAGTGCTGTAGAATGGAAAACTTTTTTCAACTTTTTCCAAAAAACTTTATCTAGAGATCCTACCTTTGACATAGGAGATGACAAATTCTTGCTGAAGTTAAGGAAGTTTTGATCTTTTCTTTCCCCTAAAATTGAGTTCAATTGGTTTTTGTTAATTTGTCATATTTTCTTTCAAATTACAGGTCCAATATTCTTTCTGTGGCCAAAATAACTTTCAGTATAAGAAAGAATGGATATAACACTGATTGCAGAATGAGAAGAACTATAGGAAAGAAGGTATATATATTGTCAGTAGGTTTCAAATTGATTTATACGGGACCCACATTTCTGCAAAAAAGAAAAGAAGCACAGAGAGGCAAAAAAAAGAAGGCTGAGGTCTTCTGCTCTACTTGTTTCTGCAACAGCCACTCTTTTTACATGTCCAAGTCCTATTTTTATGCCTTTAACACAACCCACTCCATCGTAGCTGAGTGGATGCTTTCAATTAGCAAGTGTGGCCACCTACTGGGGAAAAAACAAGGTAAAAACAAATCAGCAATGCAGAGAATGTATAAAAATGATGCCAGCTTGAGCACAGGTAGAGAGCTATGTAGAAATACAACAAACACAAAGACAAAAATTCCATTTCCTGAATTTTTTCCTGGGATAAAAAAGGCCCAGTTTCCTGTACCCTATTATTACCATCTAATTTTTACATTACTGTATTTTGGTCTTCCTCTCTATAAATAGTTCTCCCTTCTGACAACTTTACTAGGTAGAAATTACACCTTACACATGAATGGATCACAAGGCAAGACAAAAACTACCAAAAATTATTGCTTTATTTGGCAGGAACACTCTAAACTTCAAGCAACAACAAATATGATTGAAATATAAAAAGAACTGAACACATTAACATTTTACAAGAGCTTCTTTAGTTCCCAAGTGGGACATGGATATTCCATATTAGGGGTGTGGTGCAGCCACATATACAGCAGAAAAACACATAACTTCTTTTGAAAAAGGGCACCAGCACTGCCACAGCTAGATCATAGTTGATGCTATACATGATGCTTCTTCCCTGGAGAATATACATTTGTATATGCTGGAAGTTCATGGATCATGGCACTGACAAGTACTTTTGGTGATTTGGACAGCTGGAGTAGATCATTAGACAGCAGTGGCCGCCTGAATCTCTCACCTTCGATTTGTAGAAAAGGAATTTAGTTTTGATTTAGCATCGTTCATTTAAAGTCCTTACCAAACAAATCTTAGAGCAGAGAATAAAATGCTAACATCTGGAAATGTTTGATTAATTACGATTAAGGTCTGTCTATTTATCTAAAATGGGTTTTGCCATTGAAGGACTATGGAGAATGGAGCAGGATGTGATTGAGATGTTTTGCTAGGAAGAAGGGGATAGATTACTAAATGTCATCTGAGAATAAAAGTCTTTTTAAAAGTAAGTCTTTTTAAAAGTAAGAACTGAGGGTCTGTTAAACAGCGGTGAAACTTGTTCAGTCTTACCCACACTGCTTTTCTGAAATAATCCACATCTGTTAATAAAAGGCAAATATAGAGGGTTAGATATACCAGGTGTTGACTCGTTTAAGACAAACAGTGATAGCACTCACGTGTCTGATACATGGGGTAGTGCTGACGGGCTTCTCTCACCCACCTCCATGCTGTGTGTAGGTGGGAGCTGCAGTTTTCTCTAGATGAACAGCCCCAGCATACAGTATTTTAATAGCATGTGACAACATTTGTGAAAGGGACAGTGTTTTTTATTACAGTAATAAAGACTGAAAGTTTGATCAGACTTTTGACCATGTAAAGCCTCATTTCAACCTCAAGATTCAACCCGCCTGTCTGAAAGCTGGTAGATTTTCAAAAGTTTAACAATCGGTCTAAGGAATGTGCGACCTCTGCGGCTGGGCCTTGATTATTTTTCTAGATCACGACATTTACAAAATAGCCCAATGCAATTTATTTCCTAACTTTCGCCCAGCGGGTGTGAGATATAAGGGGGTGGCGGGTGCTGAGGGCGGTGGAGGGAGGGCTGTGAGGAGAGAAGAGGGGGGCACGGCAGAGCACTCTGAGTGGAGAAGAGGGGGGCATGGCGGAGCGCTGTGAGGGGAGAAGAAGAGGGCACTGGTGTGAGAGAGCATGGCACAGCACTGTGACGGGAGAAGGGGGCACTGGTGTGAGGGGGCATGGCGGAGCACTTGTGAGGGGAGAAGTGGGGGGCACTGGTGTGAGGGGGGATGGCGGAGCGCTGTGAGGGTAGGGCGGGGGGCCCTGAGTGCAAGGGGATAGCGGAGCGCCCTGAGGGGCCAGGATGGAGGGCGCTGGGTGCGAGGGGATGGCAGCGCGCCGTGAGGGGCGGCCGCACCGCCCGCCTCGCACGAGCGCTCCCGGCGCCGCCGTCGCCGTCGCCGTCGCCGCCGTTACCGAGCGAGCAGAGTAAGCGGTGACCATGGCGGAGCAGCCAGCGCCATGCCCCGAAGACGCGACTCCCAGCAGAACTCTGGAGCTACCGCCCGTGAGTGCCTTGGCCGAAAAGGTCCCACCAATGCCGCGACGCTGCCCGTCTGCCCTGTGTCTTTCTGGGGCGGAGTCTCGCCGAGGGAAGGGGCTGGAAGAGGGGCAGGGTGTGGGAGGGGAAGGCGCATCTCCCTGCGGACCCGGTCCCTCCCAGAAGTGGGTGCGGCTCCTTCCCACCCCTATCAACACGGGAACAATTGGTCGGTGTCCCGTGCGTAGCGTTAGATGCCAGTTTGACTAGTTGTTTGTGTTGTTACGATGAGTTTCGTTATGCGTTATTTATTTTTCGATTGCATTGTTTAGGCTGGAAAGTTGCGTTCCGCGGGCAGCACGGTTGCGAGTTGTCTCAAAGAGGTGTTACCTAGGGTGAGTCGGTTTTGTCGAGGCTCCTGGGTTTTCTTCTACATCCCTTCGCTTTTGAAGCTACCATTTATTTCAGTGTTTCTTTTTGCCACGTGGAATTGTGGAGACTAGCTGGCAGGATTGGAAAACACTTCTGGCAGTGCATTTTCATTCTGCATGTTTTACAATAGACACCGTACTTGCTTAGTTGGGACCAGATATAATTGTTTTAGACAGTTTTCCCCTCTGGTAATGTAATTAGAGTAATTATTAGGAATTAGTATTACTTCTGATGGAGGTGGTTTTTTACAAGGATGCCAGTCAGAATTGTGATTTCTACTGTCCATTCCCCATGGCCCTGATGAGTCAGAGGCTACTGAGACACAAATGGGTCCTTTAAATAGCAGGTCTTCCTTTAAATGATAATTTTAAAAACTCCAGCACTGTGGTTTAAATAATTCCCAAAATCCTTCATTGATGGTGGAATTGCTGTGAATCAGGTTAAAGGTTTCCGAAATGTAGAAGTGTAACATCTAGTTTTCATTAAGAACATGTGAAGTAGTTGTTACCCAAATTTAAAAAAAAATAAATTATGGGAAGCATTAAAACTTAGCAATGCTGGTTTGATAAAATTTTGTCTGGGTGATTTTGACCTTATGCTCACAGTATCAGTATCTGCAGGAGCATATGCATGTAGTACAGCCCTAAAGCATCCTCATATTTTGTTCTTATATCTGGAATGACACAAATGTCTGCAGTACATTTTCTTTTCATAATGTTTTGTGGATGTCTGGTGTAAACTTGTTTTTGTTTTGTCTTACACGTAGCCTGTTACTCCAACTGTTGTACGAAAGTTTCGAAATACGACAGATCCAGCTCCAGCTGCTAAAATAGTATTCTATGGCACAGCAGATGATCCTGATGTTGCAACTCACTTGACACATGGCATAAAGTCAACTTCCAAACTCACTGTAAGAATGTGACTCCTTTACTCTTGTTTAAGAATGAACCTCTTAAGAGGGTTCTTAATAGAAGCAACTGGTTTTGTCATAGTCAGGGATATAGCTGAGTGATTTATACAGCAGCATTTCACAGCTGCTGTGATTTACCTGAATTCAGGGGTCAAATGATAGGACTTATTTAGCATTATTGAAACTGGAAAATACTTGAAGTTCAGTGACTATTATCAGTGATGTAACTTTCATAGTGACTACTGAATTACTAATTTCATTTCAAGATTTAAGTTGATGAACAGTCCTCTACCCACAAATTTTGCTGCTTGCTTTTTCAGGGTTGCAGAGATAAAACCAGTTGAGCTCTTAGCTGTTATCTGAGAATATGTTTACAGTTCGGTGTAATTATTCTGCATGCTTCCTAACCTTTGGCTTGAAACTGATTTTTTAGCTAAAATGTGATGGTTTGGATATATTAGACTATATTGTGTGTGTTCTTTAGATATTGCCTTTAATCTGCAATCTATAATCTGTAATCAAACAACTGAAGAGATCACCGGTAATTTTATCACGCACTTTGTGTTCCTATCTCTAAAAATAGCAGTTGTGTTAGTAAAGTGTATTTTTATGAAGAAAGTAAGTCCTAGTATTAGAGGATGTTGAGTAGGACATTTATTAGGCATATCCAAAATGAAAGACGGCCAGGTTTTGATGTCCTTCCTTAGAAATTTTTCGTTGAATGGATTGATCCGTACTGGATCTGTACTGGATCAGCCTGAACTGTCTGGGAAGACTTTGCATTATTAATTAAACACTATCTATAGGAAGGGTTGGAAGCCTAGTCAGTTTACTAAGCATGGGTTTGGATCAATTGTATTTGCAACTACTTTTTTCAATATTTCTTTATATAATATTCAATGAGAGTCTAATAATAAATCTTCTCTAGAATCCCCATTACTTTGATGGATAACCTGAAAAATCAAATCACTTTACTTTTGGTCACATTATAATTTGACTATAGTTTCTAATACATGCTAAGAAAATAAAGACTGCAGACAGAAAATGTATATATTAACAAGTGGAAAAAGTAGCATAAAAATATCTCATAGTAAGTATTTTATTTAGCTGGAAATTTAGCATAGCATTGATTATTAGTGATCTTCTCTCAAGATACTGTTTTGGTTTGCAACTCAGTGGATAAAATTATGTTAGTGTAACCGTGGAAGATCTCATTAGAACACTTATGAGCAAACTTTCGTTTGTGTGGGTAGTCATAGTGATGTGTGAATTATCAAAGTTTGTTGGTTTTCCTGCCTCTGGTGTTGTTTGTGATGTCTTCAGGTAGCTTCATTGATAAGTCCAGTTGTTAAAAGTGAATTTCAAGAAAAGCTGCAAGACATGAAAGAAGCAATTTACTCCACTAATCGTGAAGCACCTTTGGGTAGATCACATGATCAGTCTTCTAAGTTACCTGAGGGCTTGGATATAGTTAATACTACATTTGGAATAAAAGTCTCCAAAGGTAGGAAAATGTGCCATTAAGACATATTTCCTGTAAATACAAGATAATCTGCAATTTAGTAGCTAGCACATGCTTTATGATTCCAACAACTCCATTTTAAGAGAAGAGTTATTATGTAACAGTTACTGAAAGGCCTAAAATTTTTTCAGTTCCGATGAAGAAACAAGCAGCTGAGAACATATGGTAACTATCAGGGCTTTTGGCTCTCTTCCTGATCTGTCTTTATAGATTTCCTGGGAGAACTTTTTAGGTAGCTGTCACTTACCTTCCTTTTCCCAACAACTCTAATGAGTCTCATGGAAGAAACTTCCTTGACATGTGTCTCTTTCCTCCATGGACTGGAGGAAATCACATCAGTGTTGCCCATGTAGCTTTCTTGCAAATGTTCTGATCATCTGGGTTTCTGTGATTCTCTCCCTAGTCTCATGTCATTATGTTATTAGATTGAATATAGATTGACTAGAAATGTGGTAAGAAGTATCATCCTTCCACGGTATTATCAACTTCACTAACAAGGTACTGTTTACAGTTAAGTACGAACCAAACAAGACATCCACCCCCCTTAGCTCCCCCAACCATACATTCTTTATTTGTTTCCAGATTTAACAGCTGGAGAGATTGTAAATCCACCAAAAACTTTTGAGGAAGTGGATAAAGAAGCGAGAGAAGGACATGAGTTGTACGTTCTGTCACATGAGGATTATTACACAGGTAAGTTAAAAGGCTGATAAGAAACCACATAAAAAGTTCCTCTATATGTGTTCAATGCATACTGTATGCTATTTTTTGAGATGTAAACTATTAATTTTAACCACTGTATTAATACAATATATTTTTAAAAAATTATGTTAAAAATGCAACTGAGAGAGCATGATCGCAGTTTCTAGAGCTGTCAAGAAAGCTGTCACTTCAGGATGAGCATTTAAAACAGTATAAGAACTTCATGAAGGAGTTGGAAGCCTGATTTCTTTTGGGTGCTGCTTGAAAAGTAAAATATTTGTGGGAAACTAGAAACTCACAGATGCCCTGGTTACTTACCGAGTTTGGCATTGTCTTTGCCACTGGAAGCAATATCAGATTTGAAGTCACGGACTGTGAGCCCAGCCCATTACACTACTTTCTCCTGTAGCTCTTTTCTTTCATTGGGATCCAAACAGAATTTCAGAGCATACAGACTTTCTGATGAGGAGCTTAGCATTAAACTCTGCTTGTGAAGAATTTCAGGCTGCTGAGTGGCTCTCTGGAATGCAGGTTCCTCAGCCAACAGCATCCTCCCCATGGGACTGTGGGCTGTGCCTGCATTGCTTCAGCGCTGTACCTGTGTGATGTGGTCTGCTCAGGACCCTTTATTTCACATGTATGCAAAGGAGCAGAGTGACAAATGGCACCCTAAAATGCAGTACTCTTTTTTTTTTCTTCTCTTTTTTTCCCAGTTCCATGACTTTCAGTTAATGTAAATTTTGTGTGGAGACTTACATAGATGTGAAATTATAATATTTTGTTGTCTCACAGAGGAAATTCTACTGTAAATAGTATTGGTATAAATTGGCCAAACCTGTAACTTTATCCCCCCTCTTCCCTGCCTTTCTTGGGTGCTTTCATGAAATTATTCATTATCTGTTTCTGTCTCTTTTGTAACTTCCATCAGCCAGATCATGGAGAGGCCAAGTCAGAAACAGACTGACAGAAAAAAGTCAACTATGTGCCCCAGAAAGAGTGTAAAAATTCCATGCTGCCATACAGCCATATGAAGTGCTTATTAGAAAACATGCAGTGACTAATATTTTTGAAAGTTCTAATTATCATTCTTTTTACAAGGTGATTGAAAAGACCTTGAAGGAAAAGAAAGACTTTTTCTGTGAAAAAAGACATAGCAAGAGTATATCTGAAAATGCAGCACTTCAAATTTTTTTTGCATTGTTTAAAAACAATAAATCAAATAGTACAAGTTTCTGCTCAAGTACAGATATTATAAAGCAAATTGTTTGCATGACGCTCACCACTTAGACTGCATGGTTTCATTTATTCTGTTGGGCTTGTCTTCAATCAGACATAAAAGAATATCCAACTGAAGCAGTTTTTGCTTTTTTTTTTGCCTTTTATCTTCACTTTTGACAATGAGATTGTTCTTAACTACTCAATAAATGGGGGGAATGCAAGTTATTTATCTTTAATTGAACAGGTTTGTTAGTTATTTACCTTTGTTTCTTCATTGTTTTGTCTTGAGAATGAAGATACTGGGTACATTTTTCTTCCTGAAGTGTTTTACACAGGTTGAAATGCCTGCTTTTTCTGCAGGGGAGCCAGTCAATAGGAAGTATAACTCACACTTCAACAAGTCTTTTGTTTATGGAATGGAAACCCCTCACTATGAAGATGGGCGAAATACAGCCAACACCTTGAATTGGGTCTTGGACCTGGATTTGTAAGTTGCAATGAGTTAACTAGTTAATTAATGGGATGAATTATCAGGAAGAGTGGGTCTTCATATTTGAAGAAAATTGTTCATCTCACAATCCTATTCTTAGCTGTGTTGAACTGAATAGAAAATGCAAGATGTGATTTTCAGAACAGTTTATCCAAATAGCTTTTACCATATAACAGCACTTGGCAAAGCTTAAGCATTATGTAAAGCAAGCTCTTTGATTTTAACTAGCAAGATGTTTTAATTACTAAGTTGAGAGGAGTTGCTGTTTTCTTTTAATATAGAACAATATTTTAAAATATTACTGAAAAACTCTTGAATATTTTTAAACAAATATATGCAGGAGTTATTTTCGTAATTTGTAGGAAGAGAGCACCACACCTTGTGTCAAAACGAAGTGATGATTTTAAGGAAAAATACCAGCCTCTGGTTGGAAAAGTTCATGATCCGTAAGTAAGCAGAGATTCCTTCTGTTACAAATAGATCAAGCACAAAATTCACTCACTTTTGCCATTTCTCCACTATCTTTTTATGTCTTGGATAAAAAATACAACTGTGTGTTTAATGCTTCCAATGCAGCACTCATTTAATAGAAAAGGACTTTCTACCTGCCCTAATTAGGCTGGTAAGTACACAAGTTACTAATAAGGGCTGTACTGTGTCCATGTAATGAAGTTCGATCTTACTGTTTAAGTGGTCTGTATCTGACAATCACTCTTTAAGACATTTTTTCCCCCTGTATTTTGCAATTAGGAGGATTTGAAAAGACTGAAGCATCTCACCTAATGTTTTGGGATTCGACCATTTTGCTTACTCTGACATTATTTTTGGTCTTTGTCGTTACATCATCTGTAATCACTTTATTATTTCCTTGGAAAAGGACATGGAAGTAAATTGTGTTATCACCTAGCAGCATTTAGCAGTCTCTGTTGAATCATTAGAATGACTGACATTTTATGAATCAATCTGGGACAGTTTAGTAATTTTACAGAACAGTGCTTAAGAAGCGCCACAGAAGTCATAAGGTACAGTGGGGCTAGGATCTAGGTGTGCTGCAAATCTAGGGTTCCTGAATGCATCCAAAGGCTGTCTTTGCAGATGCTCCAGATTTCTGCAAAAATATGTCTGGAGGCTCACTAACAGCATCATTGACTTTGGTAGCAAAAGCTAGTTTTTAAACTCAAGATTCTGGGCTTAAGTTGATCTGGAGAAGTGTTCTCCATGTGAGGAGTGAACACAAATATGAGTCAGTTTCTTCTCTCCCTGTCACTGTGTCCCAGAATACTGTGAGCTAGACCTGGAGCATGAGCAACATGAAGCAGTGTGATCAGTCAGGGATCCGTTGCAGTGCAGGCTGAAACCCACCAGCACTAATATTACAAGAGAGATACAGGCTAACTTAATTTTATTTAGTGAATTTTACACCATCCACATCCTGTGTGTGCTATGAAAATGATCAAAGAAAAATATACAATAGTAGTGTTTAGATTGTGGTGTTTTCATTTCTGTGTGTGGGTTTTAGTTTGTTTGTTTTGTGCTTCTTGAACAAAGCACTGATTATCTTTTCAATTCTGATGGGGGTTTTTGATTCAGATAAGTGTTTTAATTATTTAAATTAAAATGAGCATTACATCATTTTAAAATTAAAAAAGGAAACAGTTCTTTAATGTCACAAACAGAATTTTCAATTTTTGGTAAATAGAATTGAGCCAAGTTTTCCGCATGGATATGGGCTTGGTTGCTGGTTTTGGTAGACACAGAATTGGCTATGGAAAAGCAGAGATGTGATTCAATTTTTCCACTTTAGCCAGAAGTAGTTTATTTCAGACATTTCAGTTGGAGATTTTGTCTAAATATTCCTTTTATTTGATTACAAGCACTTTTTCTCATACATTTCTATAATTTTCTTTGGAAAAATGGCATAGAATGTTTTTCCTTTTAATGAGCATATATGTTCAAAAAGTTAATATTGACATTTGGCTGTGTTACATTACAAACTGAATGTTCTAATCTGCTTTGTAAAGGGATGCTTTTCTGGAATAGTAATGTTGAAACAAAGTCCTGATAAACAAATTTCAGGTGAACTATGAGTATCATCCCTATTATATAATCACTAATTTTTTTAATAGTAGCTGAGGTTTTATTTTGGCTATTAAGAAACTGTTTGACAATTAACAAAAAAAATGTCCTTATTGGCAGTATAGCAGAAACTATGGATGTTCCCCCAGACCATACATTTGGATTGGTGATCCCTCCAGATGAATATGGTAAGTTCAAGGGCAGAATAAAATCTTATCTTGCTGATGAAACTCTGCTGAAGTAATAACTGTTGGTTGTATATACAGTTTTCCTAAAATTTTAAGAAGCAATGTACAAACATTTATCAACAGTAAATTTTTGAAATTAAAATTTGAGTAGCTTTAAAGTTGCTCGTGGAAAAAAGTAAATGTCAAAAATAAAGAAGCTTTAGGTTTGGGATTATCATGCTGGTATTTTTTTGTTTTAAAGCCTTTGTATCTGGATGTAATAAAATGGGAAATGGCAGAAAACCCTTATTGACATCAAAGTGACAAATTAAAATGGCTATTTAAATCAATCATGCATCTTCCCTCTCAATGATTTCTCAAGCACTTCTCTAAAAAGAGTGAAAATAACAAGTAATAAATTGGAATTATAAGTTTTTGAAGATTGCAAGGAGATAGAAAGCAGAGTAAAAATAAAAAAAAGCTATTAATTTTCATTATGATAAAATTTTGGAAGCTAGTCAATTCAAGTAGTCAGTGTTATGATTGATGATGTTTTAACATTATGTTTAATAATTAGGGAGTACAGTCAATAATTGGCAAGGAAAGAAATGAAGTGGATCCAAGTCATCGAGTTCATCTGGGTCAGAGAAAGCCTGTTCAAAGAGTGCATAAGCTTTTATATGTTTTACTATGTCATGTAATAAGGTTCATGCTATAAGGAAGAGTAGAAGGAACTGAACAAAAGAATTCATAATTAATAAGTAGAAAATAATGCTTGTACTCTGCTGTTAGAGGGGGATTAGGTGAGCTACTCATGTTTGTTACTGAACTCTGAACTTCCTGCACTCTAGAAAGTCACCTTGGCATCTTGGGAATTTGGATGGAGATTGTAGCTCAGTGTGCTAAAGTGTTCAAAAATACTAATAAAGTTAGGATACATAAAAAATGGGAACAGTAACATAAAAATAGTGCATTGTCTCTCTAGAAACCAGTGATGTATAATTACGCAAAACACTAAATTTGTTCTCATAAGTATCTGGAACATGACAGACCAGAACTGGTAGATTAATATGTTCTTTTTTGCTCAATTATCTGGACATTGAGTAACAACTACTGCTTTTAGAAGTTTTTGGAAGCAGTGGATAGCTTTATGAAGCTACATTATAATGTTCCAAAATTTTTGATATTAGCTGTGTGTGAGTAGAGAAATAGTGATATGGACCATTTGATGTTGTAATGAAATGGCTCTATCAGCTGTTCAACAGTGCTAAAAATCAGCATCTTTTTTTTTTTTTTTAATGTCTGTTCACTGTATATGCACAAAGAGTTGAGGAATTGTTCATTTTTATAGACATTAATGGTCTTCTTCATGTCCGGGTTCCGTGTGAGTTCCACCGTGGGAAGGACAGAGAAAGAGTTATCTTGATTGCAGTTCGGCAAAGCCTGAAGAAAGCTAACTATGAGAATTTTGATGTGTTACTAGAAGCATTAAGACATTTTGATAAGGTTAGTGCTCTGAAAAGGTATAAACTTAAAGGAATGCGTGACACTAGCACTCTTGTGCTGTAGAGATACAGACAGGAAGAAACAAAAGCATAGCAAGGTAAATACAGATGAATTATATCTTCACTATAACTGTGAAGATAACTAGTTATTGTATGTTTCATCTACTGTGATATGCTGTGGAATTAGACACAATAGTATTTGGAGCTTTTCACAGTATTATTTGGAATATACAGGTTAGAGGGAGCACACAAGCAGGAGTAATCTTAACAATTTTTGGACTTCAAAATCTGGCATTTCTTTATTAAGGGAATACAGTGGAAGGCATTATGTTCATATTTTCTTCTGAGCTGTACTTTTTGACTGAGTTGTCAAGCATCAGGATTTCGTATATTTTCTTTTATTCTCTCTGGGAAAAATGTGATTGACATTTCATATGTAACATTAATTGTAATGTATACAGAATGATTGATGTCTTACTTTTAAAGACATCTTGCCTTTTCCTCAACATTTTTGATTAGATTGTTGTCTTGTCACAAGAGCTTGTCACACCTTTACTCTCAAATCACTGTATTATTTAAGTTAAAAATTACTTTTTGACAGTCTTCTATTCAGATTTCTAATTTATAAAATACTAGGGTTTATTTTTGTACTCGGCAATATTAGTCTCCTTGAAATGGTGTGTCTGTGCTATTTATATATATATATCTATATATCTACCTGTATAAACATGTGTATGTGTTTCTTTTGGTGGAGTTACTTTATGATGGCTGTTAGAAGATCATAGAATATAACGACTGTTTTATTTTCTTTGTAATAGAATGGTGATGGAATCATACACAAAGACAATCTACGAAGGATCTTTTTTCAGCTGAATGTGAATATAGATGATGATCTCCTGGATTCCTTATTTGACTGCTGTGATTTGGATAAGGATGGTCTGATTAATTACCGGGACTTTGTGAATTTTCTGAACTGGAAAGATAAAATGGGTGTTAAAGAGTTTGAAGGAAAAATAATTAGAAAAGGTAGATGCCTTAGTTCTGGGAAATTGTGGGGATAATCTTGTTCTTAGAATAGCTGTTGAAAGGACATTGCTGTTGTAAACTAGGTACTCCTTCAGACAGGTAGGATTTAGAGAGTGATTTAACTACCTGCAGGGTCTCAGGTACAGATATGTTTCAGAATCCTGGAATTCTGTGTTGCACACTGAGATTGTCACTGGGAAGTTTCCTTAGTAATACCAATCAACAGAAAGTAAAACATCTAGAAGCATTATCAGAAATGTAGATTAATTATGTTACCTCCTTTACAGTTCTTCTAGCAAAGTTTTTTGCCTCTTAGTCTATAATGTGTTGATAATATATCTTGGCTGTACCATAACTTTTGTATATAGGGAAAAAATTAGATGCCTATCTTCCCAAAGACACAAAGAAAGAGGATGAACCACTGCCGGAACAGGAAGATCTTGAGTTAAAAGGACCAGGAAGCTCAAAAAAGATGCCTAAACCACTTACAAGATCAACAGACCATGTATATACAAATTATCAAACATCATCTTCTCAGTATAATGCTGTAGTAGGTGGTATCCCAACATCCTGTAAGTACAGTGGACTGCTGCTCACTTCTGAGCTTTATTTAAGTCAAAATCAGGAGCAAAGTTAGAAAGTATTGCTACAGGTTCTACTAATGTAAAATAGTGAATTAATTTAAGCTAAGTTTTTTTTTTTGTGATTGGGACTTGAAAGTTGGAAGGGATAGTCTATTCAAAACATTGAAATTAATCTAGGTGTCTTTGAGAAATTATGCTAGTAATTTTAGGAGAACCATATCTCCTTGGAATCACCTAAAATACTTTCAGCTGGGAATACTAAGTAAGTACTAGGTATTACTGCAAGATTCCTTGTTTTCACACTTCATGATGTAGCTGAAGCCAGGACTTCTAAAAATATGAAAAAAGATATGAGGAAGAAAATTATATGACTTGTTATTGAACCTATGTCAAGCATCACATTTCTTCTTATTTCATGCAAAATGTTTTATTCTCCCTGGCACTATTTATCTGTGCTGCCTGTTGATTGATTTTCACAGGTTATCCATTGTGTGGTGTTCCAACTATTCGTTCAGATATTCCTGCTCCTCGAATTCGCCGCCTCGCTGACACAACTAATTATGGTGACCAGGGCAATAGTTTTGCAATATTGTTCCCTTCTGTCTTCAGTCAAAAGGGAGTGTATGAAAAAGATCTTTCAAAAAAGAGACAAAAGGCAGAGGTATAGTGAATTTCTTCAGAATATTTTTCCAAGATAATTGTTCTGCTAGCCATGTGGAAGTGGAAAGTCATATTATCAAGTAAACGGGTAGTAAAATTCATAGTGCAACATTACCCTCTTGCTTTACATCCATTCAGCTATCTGAAAAATATGCACTCTTCACATTCTAAATTATTCCTAAAGATGGTAGATACTAATTTTATCGAGATCCAACCTATTCAAATTTCTGAGCAAGGTCTCAAGCAACATGGTTTAATAGTAAAGTTAGCCCTGCTTTGATTATGTCATTGGATGAATGATCTCCAGAGATCTCTTCCAATCTAAGTTATTGTATGATTCCATTAAATGTCTTAAAAAGCCCCACAAGAAGATTTCTACAGGTGTATAAAAATAATTACTATCACAAAGGGGTGTTTAGTGGAAAATTTTACCAAGAGCATTTCTCCTCAGACAAACTTGGCAGGTTTTGCTAATGACAAATTCAGCAAACCACTTGAAAGTACCTTTTAAGTCCTGTGCTGAGTCACAGTTGTAGGCTCAGATCTACAAACGATCTGTGCAGTGATGGAGGACATTGGGAGTCACACAGCAATGCTGTCCTGTCTCATAATTCTGAAGATGAAGATGGGACATGAGACGCTAGGGACTTACTTGGGGACTCCACAATTTTTCTGATATATCTGTAGCCTCCTACCACTCTGTTTTCTCACAGACCAGAGTTTCTCTCACATAAATTTTAAAATAACTTTGCTGCTTCTTCTTCAGTATTGTTTATCACTTTGTTTTTACATTTTTATACAATTTATAGGGAAAAAATATTAAGAGAGAACTTCGTTACCTGAAATACAATTTATTACACAATTGTAATGAAATGTGAAATTCCAATCTAAAATGAGAAAAGAAGCTGTGGCAACCTCTTCATCTCTACAACTCATTATATTAAATATTCAGCAGTCATGTTTGAAAGTGGATCTGGAACTTGAATATATATCTTACAGAAAATAGTGTTGCTAGTTAGTGGCTGGAGGGAAAAGGTGTGGTGTCATGCTCATCAAATGCCTTGTCAGAATATTGTGTACATGAGCATTTACCACTTTATAATCTAGCTCTGAAAGCAGGAAATGCGTGCATGCAGCAAATAGCTAACAGTGAATGGAATTCATGCTTCATTGAGAAGCCAATTACATCTGCCAATTACATCTGTCAGGCACTAGATAGAACTGTTCTTTGAAGTTATTGCATGTCCTGAGATGTCATACTCTATTGTAGACTGTACTACCTATATAGAATTCAGTGCAGAACCACCTCTGAGTCTGTTGAAACATCCTATGTTCATGAAACGGGCTGTTTGGGCATTTTATGATTATTGTTTTGATGTGTATAACTAATGTTTCCAAAAATTTCATGGTTAATGAAATTATTATGTGATTATATGATGTTATTATTAGATGAAGATTCAGAGTAATTTAATACCATTTTTGTATAGTGTGGTAGAAATGAATGCAAATTCTGACTATGAAATAGTTTCATGAGGTGACTCATCTTGTTGCAAAAGAACAAAGTAGTTCTTGGAATTGCTGTTTCCTTCACTGAAATTCTCTCCAGTCTGTTGAAGAGAAGTTATGTAATTGAGAAATAGTGTGTAATTTGTGTGCAGCATGATCTTGTTGCTCAAGGGTGAGAGTGAGTTTTATCCTGTCTGCACATGATAGTCCGTGGTTTGGTCAGAGATTTTACAGCAGTTGATGAGTCAGGAGAGAGCTTTCTCTTAACATGGTGAAGCCAAATTATGAGAGCATGTTGTCCTTTATTCTCCCTGCAGTGGTGTCTTGTGAAGGAATACTGCTTTTTGTTTAACTTCTGTATTTTACTAGCTTGTTAAAGACACTGGATCAGATCTGGTCTGTTTTACTCGTGGGTAATATGATTGATTTGACTGAAACACTACCTATGCTTAAAGAAACAAAATTCAGTCCCTTTTTTCCTCCTGCAATTTCAGCTTGCACAGACTCTCATAGATTTATTGGCTCAGATGAAGCTGAAGATTTGCTGTACTGGGGATCAGGCCTATATTTATACAAAAGACAGCATAAAAAGATTGATTTGACTGTGTTAAAGGTCTTATTTTATCAAAGCATGCATCAAGTCTCCATAACATAAATATAACACAGAGGTACACACACATATATGATACAATTGAAGAAACTATGTGTTTGCTGATACTAACAGAAGCACAGGGCGCATCAATATTCTTCTAAACTTACCTCCCTCTAATGAGGTCAGTGTAATGAGGCATGCAACAGGAAGCACCCTAGTGAAAAAATATGGAAAATGTCCCTTCTGCTGAATTATTTTGGTATAAAATCATAGTAAGGCTTAAAGTTGATCTGAACCATTTCATTTTAGTCACTTCACCCACTTATCTATACCAGCTGATGACCTTGTGTATAGCACTCCTGCTGTGAAATGCAGATGATAATATAATCTGATTTATGTTGGTAACTGCAGACAGCAAAAATTGAATGGATAAACAGAACTTTACTTAGGGCTTTCAAAAAAGCATTTACTTTTCCCTGAGTCTTCTGTATTTGATATTTTCCCAGTGTTGGAGTAGTGCATCAACATTACTGTAATAATTACAGACAATTTTGTACAGCTTTCATTGCAATAAGATTCAGATTTACTTAAATACGAACTTCTTTCATTGAGGATGCAGGATGTGGTCTGTAGTTTTAATTTAAGAGTGGGAAAATATTCTTTGGCAAATAGAGATTGCTAAATATGTAAAAGACAGACCCTGTATAGTTTAACAAAATGCTGACTAGAATTACACTAATTATTTTGTATTATTTTATTGTATTGTTGTATTAATTTGTATTATTGTATTATTTTGTATTATTTTTGTAGATTAAACAAGTTCTCCACAATATGGGCATGAATGTTGCCGATGAAAGGTTTGAAGAAATATGGAAGCAAGTGTGTACAAAACATGAGATAAAAGAGCTTTGTGATTGTGAAGAAAGTATGTGGAATATACTGAATAAGATACAAGAATCACACATAGAATTCTAGTCTCTGGGCACTTTTTTTATTTAATGTCAGTCATAATTCTGATGCTTAATAAATAATAATAAATATTTATCTGTGTATTGTCTTTCTGAGTAGTGGGTTCACCATATATATATGAATCATTGCAGTTGGTAGGAACTGGTATCCATGCTTGTAAATGTAATACAAATATTTATCTTATATTCCATTTTGCATTTTTAAATTAAGGGGTTTTTTTTAATAAATGGAAGGACACGTTTGAAAGTACTAAAGATAAATTTTTCAGATATTCAAGGCCTCTCAAAGATTATTGTCATGTAATGGTATTTTCCCTTTCTTCCATAATTCTTTTCAACAGAGATCTGGTTGTGGCAAAGCATTTGAGATTTTTGAAAGTTCATGTCAGAAAGTGCTTTACAGTAAAATAGTAAGGAAGGTACATAGCAATAGGTGTGGGATCTGAAGTGTTGTCATGAAACAGACTCCATAAAAACCTATAGGTTAAGAAGTGAATGTCCAGTTGTGTGGCAGAGGGCACTCATTCTTTATGCAAGCTTATGACTATCACTTAATAGTATTCAGTTTTCACAATGAAGAAAAAAGAATGGATATTGAGGGGTGTTTATGTAATAACCATTACATAAAAGTGCAGGCTGAGTAGTCAGAAAAATTTGTGAGGGCTTTCGGAGAGCCAGCTGTTCATTTGTGACCAATATAGTTTCTTGGGAAGAGGGAGAGTCATTAATGGAAAACACTTAAAGATTATTATGCAAATCTCAAAGAATATATATAAAGTCCAATAAGAATAAACAATGGAAAGTAAATAATACTAAAATTTGCAACTGTGAGTTGAAATATTCGCTCTTCTACTACGGTACTGAACTTTGGTATAAAGCAGATGGAAATTGTTTACAATTAATAGTGAGGAAAATTACTTCTAGACTTTCAAATTCAAAAGAAAGATCCTTGCCCAATGTAATCTTAACATACAGGATTTCAAGAAGGATGTCACTTTGTCACTTATTGGTGCTTTAAGTACCTTAATAAGATTTGGAGAATGTTGTCAGCCAAAAGCGTTACTGAGTTTTACAATGAAAGTCAAGGTTATTTTATGTTAAATACTAGAAGTGCCTATTTAATGCCAGCTTAAAATTTTACTATAACCTTCTTCTCTCGTGTTTGTTAAGATTCCTCTTTTGCCTATGTTTAAGGAGCTGGTAATTTACATGTAACTAGCTTGTTACATGACATCTGCAAGCCAGACACTTTTGTACGTTATTTTTGCAGCATTAATAGTAGCTGTCTTACATCAAGTAGAAAGAATTTGCTTTCTAGTATCTCCAAGGAGCAGGTGGTGGAAATGCTGCTTGATGAAGGTAACTTCTTTCCTGTTGTGAATGAATGTTCTGCACTGTTGCTGCCTTGCCTCCCCATCCTTCTGGAAATCTCTGCACGCACTTAGAAGCATGCAGGAAGCAGACTGACTGTCCCAAGTGGAATCATGACAGAAAGATAAATGTACAGCTGATTACAATTGAATTTATTATATTAGAATTTTACCACCTTCGGTGAAAACCTCTAAAGCTTCTTTTCTGCTCATATTATGTGGAAGAATGCTTTACCGTTGTTGAGCGAACTTTCAAAGGCATTGGAGAGAATTACTTTAGAAAAAACAGTATTTTTCCTCTTCAAGAGATTTTAGATTAAATATTCAAGCTCACTTCAGGGGAAAATTAAAAAAAATTTACCGGATCTGTGTATGTGTGTGTATATATATGTATATGTATGTGTATATATATGAGATCTGTTGTGTTTGTACAGTGGCTTGAAATTCTGTGAACCCTGTCTTTTTTTTAATCTACCAGAAAGATACTCACTTGCTCTCCTCTACTTTCAGTAGAATATTTTCCTTTGTCAATGAAATGGAATTAATGTTCTTGGTCAGTCTGCTAAATAAATTCTGAATAAAGAAGACTGATAAATCATGGTTTTGTTTTTTGTGAGTATATTTGTAACCACAGACTAAAAATTTTCTTTCAGGTTTGGGTTTGAAATTACCCCTCTGAAGCTTTAAAAGATAAACTACTGAAAAGAGCTGTAAATTCTGGTCATAGGTGCTTGTTTTCATCACAATACTCATTAGGAAGCCCCTGAAAGATTTAATCACTGTGACACAGACAGCAGCTTCTCAAGAGTTCCCCAATTCTTTTGCTTCCTTTTGTTAAACGCTTTGTGTACACAGAGCTTTGGTGCAGATTTTTGTGTTTCATGTCTGTGTGACTTCCCAATATGTGAATTCAATGACATGTTTTTAGGCTTTAAAGTTGCAAGTTGAGTTCTGTAATTTTTGTGGGTCCCTCAATATATTCCAAATGACAGGAAAGACAAGGTTTGTTTTGTTGTATATTTCAGTGTGATTCTAGGTATAGAGCAGGTGTAACCGGGACAGCGCAATACCTTGTACTAATCTGGGGGCTGTATCCAAGGTAAAATTTTTGGGAAGAGATGTGAAAACAACTCAAAAGCCATGTGTTCTAAGAGTAAATGTATAAATTTAGTGCTGGAGGCAATTTATTCTGCTTAGTTATATTAAAATCACATGGTGACTGAGAGCAAGGACAAAACTAATAAACAGCAAATTGTATCAAGGGTAAATATTTTTTTAAAAATCAGTGGGTTATAGACATTTTGTGTCAAATTTTCTTAATGGAATTTTCATAAAAATAGACACTGGATAAAAGACACAGCACATTCAGATACTTGTGCGTTATTTCTCCATTAATCTCTGCTTCACTGTGATGAGTATTCCAAAGAAAATGATGTATTTAATAATGATGCATTTTTAATTGGTTCTGTCAAATAAGCAAAGTTCATTTTAGAGCAGATGTATTGGTTTCCAGGAACAGAGCAGGGAGCTCTTCCTATATACAGAGATAGAGGCCAGTGCTTGCTACTCCCCAAAAGCCACAACAGGGAAACTGACTTGCAATACCTAAAGACACCTTTAAAAGATAAGGTTGAAGACTTCAATGTGCAAAATTAATTTTCATTCATTCTGTATTTCTGGCTCTTTATCCTTAGAATGTGAATATGAATGTACACAGCTAGTATGACTTATTTGGCAGTTACTTGCACTAAGTAAAGCAGATATTGGACTTGATTATTCTGATATTATTATTGTTATGATTTCAGTTCTCTAATGAAAAAAAAAATCTGTGCAATGACTTTTGTTTGAGATGCTGGAAGATCCAGCCCACTGTCTTCCATAGACATTTTTGTATGTACAAAAAAATGTAGGCCTTTCCTTGATATTATTATTAGATAATATTATTTTATCTGTCTCATAAAAAAGATTTAGTATTTTTCTTCTGTGCATCAAGAACTACTGGTTTTCAGTGATTTATCTCATCAAGTAAATTTCCCGGTCCTTGAACTCATTCCTTGAAGTTAATGGCCAGATTTATTTGTTTATTTGATTTGGTTTCTAAACAGCTGTATATAATTATTTGTGTGCTAAATGGAACACTAATAATCTTTTATACTAAGAAGAGTACTTGAAATGGATGTCTAAGCAAAAAAGGTACTGAGGAAAAGTGCCTAGAAAGATGATTAAATCTTTGTGTTGCCAACAGTTAGGAACAGGTATGATATTTTTGGAATTACTTACACAACCTAATTAGTTGATATTTGCCATTAGGATGCCTTTCTTTGGACAGTGGTTATTTGCATTTGACAGTCTGTCATGAAGCACCATCTGCCTGTGTGGCTTCACCTTGCTGGATGGCCAGAGTGCTTTTCTGGAAGCTAGGTACAGGTTTAGGCATGCCAGAGAAACAATAAATGGTTGAGTAGTTCCAATAGGATCTATATTTCTTTACTACTCTTTAATACCCTACTAATTTTGAAGATGCCAGCATAGATTATGTAAACCTGTAGAAAAGATTTTGGAATCTTTGATCAGGACTAATCTCTAAGGGCAAAGGTAGTTAAAACAGTTGCCACTATGCTCTGATTTCCTAAGACAGGTGCTTGCTGATTTCTGCCAGATATGTGTGGCTTCTCTGAGGCCTGGAGGACGTAAAGAGCTTGTGCATCCTGGGTCCACATTCTTACTTCCGAACGTGAAAATTTAATTCCTGGAGACACAGGAATGTGTTCTGAGATTGTACCCTGAGAGATGAAGTGTTAAATTCTGTAATAAAACTAAAGAGTAAATCTGCTGTATTCTGCATGTTTTCAAAGCTCACTCCTCATTCCCGGGCCTAGATGTAGGTGAAAATGGCAAAACTAAGACTTAATCTGAAAGAAAAGAGGACCTGAGTACCACTGACAGGTTTTAGTCATGGCTTTTGTGAAGGCTCTCTTCCTCTTCCTCTTCCTCTTCCTCTTCCTCTTCCTCTTCCTCTTCCTCTTCCTCTTCCTCTTCCTCTTCCTCTAAGGATCATATGTTCTGTATCCTAAAAAAAAGTCTTGTGTGTGGTGTATATTCAGTAGCTAAGGTTTTACCACACAATCAGATCAAAAGTAGACAGAGGAGCTTACTCTAGAAATACTTCTAGAAATAGTTTTCCTATAAGCCTTGACATTTTCTGCACATTCTAGAAACTGTCAAGTATTTCTTTGAATCTGGGGTGGAACAAAGGACTGAAATAACAGTGAAGGGTTTTCAAATGGTACCAGTTAATCACAGGGTGATTTTTTCTTTTTTTTGCAGAAGTTTTCAACGGATTTTAAAGACAGACATACACAATCCCATATGACTGCTTTATTAAAAGTTTCTTCCCCAGTGCATGAAAAAATTTAGAGTGTTTTGCTTGTGAGCAATGAATATAACATAAGAATGTAATGAGTATCTGCACAGGGCAGCTCAGGATTTCTATCTAGCCCAGTGTGCCGACTGACAGCGGTCAAAAACATGTTTATGGAGCAGTAGCCCATCATGGCAAATGCTTCAATGTTTATTCCAAGCAATCTCACAGTGCTCCAACTAACTGAGCCTCAAGTGGTTGAACGGGAGGAAGAACTTTTCTGAGAAGCATCTTAGCATTCAATAATGTTAAACGTGTTTTCACTT
This sequence comes from Rhabdornis inornatus, assembly GCA_013397075.1. Classification (NCBI taxonomy): domain Eukaryota; kingdom Metazoa; phylum Chordata; class Aves; order Passeriformes; family Rhabdornithidae; genus Rhabdornis; species Rhabdornis inornatus. The sequence goes on from VWZS01007753.1 coordinate 287,926, forward strand.
CATGAACTTCCCCAGTGTGCCCTTGAAACTTTGTGATGCTCTAGCTTCTGCAACATCTTTTGTCATGGATTCCCATAGCTTTAGCAATACATTGAACAGAAAACCTAGCTCCTTTGCTTATTTTAAACCTCCTTTCTATGTCAGTGATACAGACATTTATAGACCTTTGTCACATCCTTCCTAAGTCCTGACTGAGGACTGCTTGCTTACCTGTTGCCTGCATAGAAATTATTCCTGAGTGTTCTTTTGACAAGTTATCTTTTCCTGAGATGTTTCTCATTCTGCAGTGCATTTTCTGAGGTACTGTGAACATGGATCTGAAAGTGGCAGACAGGAGCTTTCTCTGCACTGTCAGCTGATTTCCCTCAGTAACAGTATTAGGAATAACTACTGTGTTTCAAACATGGAAGCAGGGGCAGTTTCAAAGGTGTGCAATGATTTTGCACTGAGTCAGAAGTCATTGCTGAGGGCAACAACCATGTAATATTGTTGTATGCTTACTGCAAACATAATTCTCCATGACCTGCTTTGCCCTTATGTACTGAGGCAAGTGGATTTGATTCCAGGTTGCATGTTACATGAAGAACAGAATTTGGTTCACTTTATACACCTGGGCAATCTAGTGTTTTCTTTAATAAAATGCTTTGGAGGTGTAGGATGGAGGATTAAACCTAAAATTAAATGTCTTTGCTTTAATAAATACTCTGTTATTGTCCAGTTGCAGTGGGAATGTAGACTGTGCTATCTCTGTATTTATTGGTCTTATTCCAGTGGATTTATATAAATAACAAAATATCACTCGTACAGTGTTTTGCTCAAAGGACAGTCCTGCTGAAAGCCAAAATGTAAAGGATTCCAGACATCTGATCTTTCAATAAGAATGTCTTTTGAAGTCTATATTTGCACCAACTTTAGAATAGAAAGCATTACAAAGAATTTCTGAAGGAAAAAACAAGCTGGAGATTAATTACCTCATTTGAACTGGGCTTAAATTGCAGTTAAAATAGTAACATGATGAATAGGGATGTAGGATGGGAGGGATTTTTGTTTGGTTTGTTTTGGTTTTTTTTTTTTTTTTCAAGTCTTCTTTTGTTCTTATTCTACAGGTGGGGAAACAAAGGCTCGTATTACCGTTTTTTTGAGAAGTGCTAAATGCATTTGTAGCTGTGCAGCCATCTACTGAAGACAGAAGGCAACTGTCTCTTTGTACATGCAGGCATATAATTGTCTGTCACAGACCTGGTATTATTTTCTAATTTAATCACATGGGTGGCTAAGTCAAGCCTTGTTAAACCACCAGTAAACCCTTATATTAAATCGTCAGCATCAATGTTTAATACATCTTTACTTAACAGAGTACACCGTTCACCTCTCAAGTTGTTTTGATGTGAAACCTAATGCCAGTAACAGAGATAAGGTTGAGACCAAAAGCTTAGGTATCATGCCAAGTATTTATCGTTTGAATTATAGCTGTTGTTCTTAAACTTGTGTTTGTTTGGGTTGAGTTTGTTGTTGTTTTGTTATTTTGTATTGCTGTAAACAATATCAGTAGCCTGAGTATGTTGTCACAGAAAGTGCTGGTGCTTTGTTACTGACTCATTTTTTGCTTCATTTCCCACCATTTATTGTGTTTGTCAGCTTTTCTTTTCAGACAATTTACTTTGGGCTTGTGACATTGACATAGCTGGAACACACAGCCTAATAGTGTTTGCAGGTGGTCAGAGATGTGCTAACAATGTTCCAGTGTCATGATTACTGGTCTTATTATTCGAGAACAAAAAGAACAGAGAGATTACTCAATAAAATTCTGCATAACAAACATTTCTTTGTAAACCTAGGCATGGTTCAGATGAGGGATGAGTGCTTCCCTTTCCACTGCTGCTTCACTGGAGATTTAGGGAAGCAGATTGCTATCCTGGAAAGAGCTGTGCATGAATTGAAGATTTTCTGGCCCTGAGGCTTGAAAGATGTCAAGTGTCATGTCCAATTCTCCCTCTGGTTAACAGTTAACAGAATTGTTGGGGAAAACTGACTCTGTTTGGAATGAAAGGAAAAGAAATTAACGTTTTGTATGCTGTTACACAGTTTTTGTGGGTTATTTCCTTCTTAAATGCAAAACCAAACCAACCAATCAAAAAAGAATGTAGGGGAAAAGAGTGTCTCCTTTTAAAATTTGTTCCACTGACCAAGTAGAAAAAAAACATAATAAGAAAAAAAAATAGGAGAATATTGGGAAATTGGAAATGAGTAACACATGAAAAGGCACACTTTTCTTTTCAAAGAAGATGTGCATCAAAAGGAGTTTGCTTGATTTTCTTTGATAAGAAGAACAAACGCATGAAAAGACTTTTCAATCAACTCCATCCATTTCTGCCAAAGAGCCTACACGGAAGAAAGACGTGATTCCCTAAAGGGAAATTCCTGAAAGGACACTGAGCCTTTCTTGAAATATAGCAAGGGGTTTGAGAGAAAAACATATTGTAGCTGTCTGTAGAGTGGTAGTTGTTCTACAGTATTAAAAGGTGTTTTGAAACATTGAGAGGAATGCTGTGTATTGGATTGTATGACAGCAGTGTGCCAGTACAGTGTGTGCCTGATTCTTTATTTTGAGTGACTATATAAATATAATAATAAATAACCATTCTTCCCTAAGTTGTTAGTCATGCAATAGAAGTACGGTATTTTATTATTCTCTTTAATTTCCTTGGAAACTGTAGGAATATTGATAATTATCACTTTATTGAGTGACTGCTGTTGGGGTGATGTAGAAAATGTACTTGCCTAAATATTTTGTAGCATTTCATACAAGTAGGAGGATATGTTGTATAGCTTCAAATCCATTTTCTTGTCAGAATTGAGAGCTGCAACCACTGCATTTCTGACAAGCAACCTGTTCATTTGAATTTCTAGATGTCATTCACATCTTTAATTCCAGGATTCCAAGTTAGTAATGATATTCTGGAATGGTGAGTTATGCATAATAGTTTTACCCTGCATTTAAGAATATATTTCATTTAAAACATAAATATTATGGTAATTGAGATATGTATTTGTGAGATAGGATCATTGGTGATATTAAGCACAAGATCCCTCTGTCTTTCTCCTTAACTGCAAGCAATCTTTTGAAGCACCAACTTTCCTAAAGGTTCTTTCACATTAAACAGAAGAAAAGATGCACAGTTAAGTGGCAGTTGAGTTTCTCAAATATTTTGCTCACTATTCAAAGACGAGATTTAGAATCTCTTTAAATTAAACACATGAGCTTGGTGGATGTTTGGGGTGTTCAGCGTGGAGAAGAGAAGGCTCCAGGGAGACCTTAGAGCAGCCTCCCAGTACTTAAAGGGGGACTACAAGAGCTGGAGAGGAACGTTTTTACAAGTGCATGGAATAAAAGGATAAAGGGGTGGTGGCTATAAACTGAAAGAGGGCAGGTTTAAGCCGGATATTGGGAGGAAGTTCTGTACTGTAGGGTGTTGGGGCGCTGGAACAGGTTGCCCAGTGAGGCCAGGCTGGATGAGATTTTGAACAACCTGGTCTAGTGGAGAGTGTCCCTGGCCATGGCAGGGGGGTTGGAACTGGACAGTCTTTAAGGTCTCTTCCAAGCCAAACCATCTTTCTATGATGTTTCCAGACTCAGCGCTTGATTTACCTTCCTCAGTCCCTAGGCTTCATTTTGCCTTCCATTTCCACGTACATTATATTGTCATGAGGAAGGGAGCATTTTTCCTTAAAATTATTTGTGAGTTCGATCTACGACATTATTTAAAAACAAACAAACAAACAAAAAAACAACAGAAAACCCCCAAACTTTGTATTGTAGCACGATGCTGCCTCGGCAAGTGCTCTTAGTGATCTACGCGGTTTAAATCTATTTAGTTATTTGTCGATGGCAGTGAAAAGAGCGGGAGGAGATGCTTGTCCTTGCGAGATGCCATGAGCAGTTCGGATGGGCGGCGGCGGCGGCAGCGGCCGTGCCAGCGGCAGGCGGCGCTCCAGGATTTCCAGAGCCGCGGCCGGGGAGCGCCGCTCCCGCGGGGAGCTGGCGCTGCTCTCCTTCCCGGCGGAAAGAAAGAATCGCCTCACGCCGAGCTTTCCAAAGCCAACACCGTCAGACGGGCTTTCCCTCTTCTGTCCAAGCCCGGAGTCAATGTCGCCCCTTCCTCCGCACTGAATTCTAAGTGGGGGACAGGAATTTGGTGATGTTTAATGTGGCATGTTCACTCTGGTCTGTGCCACCTTCCCTGGGAGAAATGCGATTCAATAATACTGTAGAATTGTGATGTGTAAATAAATACCTTATTGTACTTCCTCCCCTGCCTTACATCTGTTTAAGTAATCATGGTGGTTTTTGTAGCATATATATGACTGGATTTCAACATACAGATTTAAGCAGATAGAAGATTTTCAGTTAAGTCAAATAAGTATTAAACTAATATACAAATGTCCAGGATATTTTTGTCTGTTACGGTTAGCATAGCTACCCTCTGTAGCAGACTTTGTTCACAGCTCAGAGGTCTTCAGGGAACATCACATTTTGTCATTGATGCAAGCAGCAATGCAAGTTATATAAAAATCAGTAGATACATACTTTAAGATCTATGAAATATATAACTTATGTGAAAAATTATTCCTTTAATGGTGAGATTTTGATTTGACTTATATAGCAACCACAGTGAATGGCAGTTAAAATGGGAAAAAGGAAAACTCTGGAAAATATTCCTCAAAAGCAACTGCAGGTTTTATGCTAGTATTGCAATAAAAATTGACAATAACCTAATAAGTATGGAAAAAGATTCATTAGTGAGTGCATATATTAGGGAAATACTTATGTCTTCGGTGTTAATATACAGGGTTTGATCAATCAAAAGACAAGAAAATTGTGGTTTCTTTTTTTTTTTTTTGTTAAGCATTGATAATGTAAAATACTCATGGACTAAAATGATGGAAAAGGTACTTAAAAAAAATGCTATTTCTATTTCATTAGTGATGTGACTGGTAACAAACATATTTTGAATTAAGCATTTGGCTGTGTAATGCTAAACATGGTGTTTTCGGTAGGGAATCATTCACCTTGTTGCTTGAACACACACATTGGTAATGTGTTTTCTTTTTGATTCTCATATTTTCTCAATGCTAAGCTTACTTCATGGTAAAATATATTCCAATTTGCATAGTAATATGTTCACTCTAAACACCTGGCCCCAGGAACTGTTGCAGAGCTTGGGATCAGAACTGGGGAATGTCACATCTCCAGCTCTTGAAATGGAACTATATTAAAACCTATCAGTCTTTCTCTGTAGAAAGCAAAATGAAACCAAAACAAATTGACCTGAAAATCAATGAAATTGTTCCTGTATTAAACAAATCTTGAGATTGTACACTTTTTTTTCCTCTTAAATCCTCATCTCACACTCCTTTTTTCAACAAACACCCAGACCTCTAAGCCAAAAGATATCTTTCTGTAAGGTTATAGAGAGATGGGGGAAGAAAACCCATCTGAGTTTAACAGGAGGTTTTTTTTTAAAACAGTTTTTTTTTAAAGCGTGTTTTTAGTAGTGGAGATTTAACCTGCTTTCAATTATTTCTTTTTTTTGGTTTGTTTTTGGTTTTTTAAGTGGTCTGGTATTTTAAATGATAGGTTATCAGTGTTTTCTAAAACTAAAGGCCATTAAAATTCCTCACAGAGTGACAAGATATGTGGTCATTCATAGGCAGGAGACACCACAAGCAAAGCAATATTACTTCCTCCATAAGCTTCCAGTGATTCATATTCTAACTTTGTTAAGGGGATCCTGAATATAACTTCTGCTTTTAAAGAAGTGAATAGAAAGGAATAACAAAATTGATTATGACACTTTTGACTAATGGCAGAGGAATTGAACAATTCTCTACTTGTGTATTACATTTCCTGATTAATGTAGGAAAAAAATCCAGTCCTAGTCCTGATGTTGTCAGGTTGCCTGATATTCTATTTTTTTTTTTTTCTTAAAATTGGTGAAAATTCTAACACTTCAGCTGAAAGAGCAAACACAGCTGTAAGTGTATTTGGACTGAGTTTGAATCTACCCTTAGGGTTGAATGGGAATCATGCTTTGCTTGCAAAAGCATATCTTCTCCAGTGCCATCCAACAAAGCAAAACATTGCCAGCAAAACATTGTGGCCCTTGCAGAGAAGTCTCCGTGTTAGCAGCAGCTCTTGCCGCTGGCAGTGCTGCAGGAAGTGATGATAGTGACACACAAGTTGCTGACAGGCTGACACTGTGTGTTAGTCTGTGGACAAATGGTTTGTGGTCAGACCACTGTACAAGTCACTTGAGCCACGTTTCACCCTTTGTTTGATGTGTGGGCTTATATATGGAAGTGAAGTTATTTAATTAAGGGTTATTTACCTGCCCACTGTTTTCTTAGGGTTGTTGAAAATTCAGATGCCTTCCTAAGTATAACTGATTTGGTCAAATGGAAATTATTCTCTTGGAACTAGCAAAATGATGCCTTTCACTAATTTTTGCTGTTAAGTATTTGCTGTCAAGGCTGTCATCTTTGACCATAATAGACTCCCAAACTGATTCTATACTTTAGTTCTTCCCTATTTCTGTAAATTCTTAACTCCTGACATCTATCCCAAAGCGCCTGCTATGGTCTCAGGATGAAGACTTGTCTTTACAAGTCTTCCCTCTCAAACTACTATTGTGGTTTCATTTTGCTTTCTCTCCTGAAAGCACAAATTTACCAGCTTACCAAGGACTTTTCTTTTTCCTTGAGCCTGTCTTGCATCAGAGTCTTTTATATGTTCCTCAAAAAGTATCCTAAAGCCTCTCTTCCATACTTACTGTGCCTTTTGGACAAAGCATGATGAAGATGAATAAAATATGTTGAAGTTTTGTGCTTAAACTGTTTACTTACAATGAAATAATTAAGTAGTTGAGCTCATGCTTTGTAGAGATTGCTGGAGTGACCAATGCCTTTCCGTCTTGAGGGTGAACTGTAGGACATATGGGACCCTTATTGATCTTCCTTTGTGAAAAATGTGTCTGCTTTGTCTAATACTTAAATGTATATTTTGTATGTGTTTCGACAGACAATAGAAAGTGAATAAGTCAGGCACCTGTGCCCAAGAAAACGAGAGAGACAATTATTATTTTTCAAAATAATTTGTGGTTAGTTTCACCCCCCTCCCCCAAAAAAAAAAAAAAGCCAAAAAACATAAAGAAACCTCAGAAACTCAATGAAGGCTGCTGGATTTCTTTGGTTGTTTGTTTCATCTCCATTGAAATGCTTTTAAGCAACATTTGGTGTTGAGATCTCTGCATGTCACTTCCTTTAGGTTTTAACTACCCAGGCACATTAAGCAGCATCAACAGATGCAGTGGACTAAGATTAGTATTATTTCACAGGTGTAAATATTGTAGATGTTGAGACTAATAAGAAGCTATTTCTGTTTAAATTTCTTTAATACTCATTGTGTTTTACATGTGGCTGCTACAATGCTATTTTATTTGTTATTTTCCAATCAACTTTTTCTATTTTTCTTTTAGAAATCCATAATAAATAAACTTATGGGCTGGCTGCAATATTTAATGCTGTGTCCAGTCATCTCTTTTTTATGGTATTCACCTTATTTACTTTTACTGTTCTTCAGAACAACATGCTTTAATTCAAAAACAACATGTTTTTGTACTTGAATTACTCATTCACTAAATTCCTAGATAAGTTGAAATCATTAGGAAGTCTGTGTTAGTATGATTCCTGTATTCTTAAAGAAAATGCAAATGTGATTCTTATATATCTTTGTAACTTTAAATGAGAAACAAAGCTATATTGTCTGTACTTATGTCATTGCTTTAAAGACTGAAGAAAAATAGGTTTATTGATCTACATGTCTAGGCTTGATGCATGTCTAAGAGCTGAAAAATTCTTTAAATAGAGAAGTTTTACTATTTCAAACATATGAAGGTATTGTGGATCCATGTTTTAGTTACTCAAATTTCATAAATATGGAATTTTAGAACAAAAATTAACAACATAGAGAAATCAGTATTTTCCAGCCTGGTTAATAGAAATTATAGCACACTTCTGCTATTTTACGCCAATCTTACTGAGCCTTCACTAAGCCCTCATATTCCCCTGCAATCTGTTTTATTCTTTGTGCCAGGTATGTGTGCTTTAATTGCACTGGGATGGTGTTTTAGTTTGAATAGCCTGCCCTCAGCCTGAAAGGGAGCATGGTAATGTCTTTCACATGGGAAGAGTCACAGCTGCTTGTATTAAACATAAATAACACTCAGATGAGAAAATGAAAACAAGAAAAATAAGGTTTTCTCCTCCCTCAATCCCTTGTTTCTCCTCATGTAGGTGGCTGGGATATTATTCAGCTGGTGTTGCTTTTATCTCCTTGTCTTGTTCATGGGGGGAAAAGGGTGAATTCCCCCTCTCTGTTGTATGGCAAAACTAGGCTTCTGCTTTCCCTTGGTCTGATTTTGCATTTTTGTGATGGGATCCCAGCTAATGCTGCAAAGCTTTCAAGTTCGATGGAATGAAAAGGGGTATGTGACAGTCCTTTTGTTAGTTCTTGTGGTAGTTATGTAGTTTATTTGCTTTTGTTCAAGCTGCAGTACTAGAAGTAAATGGAAGTTTTACTTCTGACTTTTTTTTTTTCTTTAAATAAAAGCTTTTCAAATTCTTATAGCCTTTGAGAAAAATTTGTAAGGGTTACTGCAATATGCTAAATGGATACTGTATTGTAAAGCTCTTTTCCTAAGACTAATTAATGATGTTTTTTTTTAAAAAAAATGCTATAAAATGTTTCAAATTCACACACAGGATCACAGAATTCTGAGTTGGAAGGGTCTCAAAACTAGGCGAACAACCCTTGAAACTGGGGTACAGAACTGAGGCAAAGGCCTGGAACTTCAGATTCAAGTATATATATTTCCTTGTTTCTGCTTTGCCACTGGGACCCAAGAAGTTGCCTTAACAAATGTTAAAACAGACTTCATCAACGTTTATTTCTGTTCATTCTCCTAAGTAGTTTTGTTTGTTTACTGTCAGTGTTTCTGAAACTCTCAGCTGCCTATTCTCTGCATAAACCTCAAACCATAAATGGTACTATAAAATGCTGCCATCTGGATTTCAGAGGGCCTTCATAACTGCTGAGTTACAAATCCTCTGCACTTCAGTGCTGTCCTGGTTGAGAATTTGGTTCTGCCTCCAGCGATGCTGGGTATAAATGGGTTGTAAACTATATTAAGCTAAAAAATTTAAGAAAGTTGTCAAAAACATGAGAGCAGGGCTAATCCTTAAATCTACCTAAAACCAAAAGCATGTTGAAAGTGGTGTAAATGCTGATTATGTCTTGACTGGTGCAAAACCAGACAGTGCTGCTGTCCTCAGTGGTGTCCTGGATAAGGAGTTCAGCTGTACAGAATGATGACAGTTTATGGTTTTCAGCATGATCCTGGGAGATAAAGGATGCATGACAACTCATTATTTAGTGCCTCTGAGCTCAGTGTCTGGTCCCCATATGTTAGGAGATTTGAGCACTGGTTATTGAGTTTAAGAAAAGGGACTATAATTCTTTAACTGAATGGCTGCCCTGGCTTTTTATAAACTGCTGAAAACATAACAGGAAAAGAGTGAATCTGTTATGAATAAATGTAAACTGAACAGAAGGTGCTCAGACTTTTTTAGCTAGTAATGATGAGAAATCAGTAAACACGTGAATAAGGTGATTGCAGAGCATCCTGTAGATGAGGTTGCAGAAATCCCGCTGACATGTTCCCAAAATGTTCCTTAATTATTTTAATTTTGTCCTGTAGCACCAGATATTTCTCACCAAGGATAAATGTTTTAGTTAATATCACTAATGGCTTTAGGTTTTAAATCCACATTTATGTAATATTTTTCCCTCTTTCTATCTAAAGGAAAAAAAATGTATGAATATTGGCCTTCTCTAGGTAAAAAACTACAGAGGCGTTATTTTTTGTGCCTCCTTCTCCTAAAGGAGGGGGGTGGAAAGAATGAAATTGGTTCCAAATACTCTGTCTGAAGTGCTGCACCTGTTCCTACAACAAGCTTCCTAAAATGAACTATTGTAGCTATATCTTTTGTATATAGTTTTTCTCTCTCTGAAGAAAAATATTAGTAGTCCTTTTTTTGTAATTTTGTTTTGTTCTGTAATTTAATTTGTAATTTATTTTGTAATTTAATTCTGTTCTCAAGGTTTTTGCTACTACTATGGGTTTTTTGATGCTTCAGAAGGAAAATGATGTCACACTGCTGTGATAAAACATGTGATTTGACAGTTCTTCCTTTGAGCCCCATGAGGCAGAAGAGAACAGAATCAAAGTGCTTAATCCCATTTCATTGCACAAGGTGCATAGGAAAGGCAGGCAGCCATTGTTTCATGAAAAGCAATCTGCTGCACCTTGCCCATTAAGGAATAATCTCTGTATCCTCCTTGCAGGTTCTATGGATGTTACTTATGCACAATGGCTCCTAAACCTCCTGACTGTCTTTGTACCCAATTCAATGCCTAGGGGCTGATCCTTATGTTTCAAAAATATTTCCTGCATGAATGATGATGTGAGGAGAACACTGTGACTATTTTATTTTTCCCTAGCACTTACATATAATTAAGTATCTTAAAATTAACTCTGAGAAAACTAACTAAAGTTTACTCAATCAAAAAATAACAAAAGGCATTACTCCTCTAAAATAGAGGAGATTGTACGAATGGGAAGCAGTGTTGATTAATTAATTGCTTAAATAGGATTGTGAGTTGTGCTCCTTTTAAAATTTTTTTTCACTGGATAGGTTTTGGATATTTCTGAACTTCTGAACTGATATTTACTGAACTTCTAACATTTCTTGAGGTATTTAACCTGTCTCATAGCCTGGAGTCAGAGGTGCAGGTATCTGTTGTCTGCATCCTTCTAGGCCTTTATTCCCTTAGTGACTTGTGTAAGGTCTCATTGAATAATGGGTGATAACTTGGGGAGTTCATTCTGGGATCTTCTGAACTACAGCACAGAATCCAACTTGCTGAACTATTAATTTTTCTGTAGTAAAAGGGGAATACTGACGATACAAGTATTGAAACAGTCCTAAAAATATAGGTCACTGTTTTAAAATTCCTGCTTGAAAATCTACCTGATATTTAATAGGTGGGAATGGTTGGTGTATTGGATTTGCATGGCTAGGCTTTGTAGCTGGAGGGGCTACAGGGATGGCTTCTGTGAAAAGCTGCCAGAAGCTTCCTTCATAGAACAACTCTGCAGACAAAGGTCAGTAGAGGAGAAGGGGCAGAAGGTGCTCCAGGCATGGAGCTGAGATTCCTCTGCAGGCTGTGGTGCAGCTGCACCCCTGCAACCCGTGGAGGTCAGTGCGAGTGTAGAGATCCACCTGCAGCCCATGGAGGAGCCCGTGCTAGAGCAGGTGGATGCCTGAGAGGAGGCTGTGACCCCAGGGGAAGGAAGCCCATGCTGGAGCAGGGTCCTGGCAGGGATCTGAAGATGTGTGGAAAGGAGCCCACAATGGAGCAGGTTTTCTGGAGGATTTGTGCCCCCAAGGGGGGGCCTCATGCTGAAACAGCCTGTGCCTAAAGTACTGCACCTCATGGAAAAGTGATCCATGTTGGAGCAGTTTGTGGAAAACTGTTGCTGATGAGATGGACTGATGCTGGAGAAGTTCATTGAAAACTGTCTCCTGTGGGAGGGACCCCATAGTGAAGCAGGGGAAAGACTATTTTCCCTGAGCAGTTGGAAAAACAACATGGAATGGATTGACCATAACCCCTATCCCCCATCTCCCTGCACTGCTGGAGAGGAGGAGGTAGAATTGGGAAGGAGAAGGGGGTGGGGGAGAAGTTGTTTTTAAGGATTTATTTTACTTCCCATTATCCTGCTCTGGTGTTGTCAGTGATAAATTCAGTTAATATCCCAAATCTGAGTCTGTTTTGCCTGTGATGGTATTTGGTGGGTGATCTTTTCCTGGTCCTTAAGTCATGAATCTTTTATTTTCTCTCCCATCCTGCTATGGAGGAGAGTGATAGAGAAGCTTTGGTGGGTCTGGCATTCAGCCAGAGTCAGCCCACTGCAGTTGGGAATGTCCTTTAAGATCATCAAATCCAACTGGAAGACTAACTGCTCATCCAAGAGAATACAGGTGCTAGAAATCACAAAATATTAGAGTGAAACTGGGATTATCTGTCTCTAGTTTATATTAATTTTTTCCCTTTCTTTCATGTAGTGTTATCTGTCACTGAGAAATAACTTGTACAAACAGAAACAAATGTAATTTTTGCCAGGGTTTTCAGCAGCCTGCCACAAATTTTGTACAAAAGAAAAGCAAAGCAGCTGTAACTAAAGCATGTGCAAGCAATTTGCATTTGCTTAGTGATGCTCTTTTTCAAGGCAGAGGAATGGTGTTTGGGTTTTTGAAAACACAATTCACCTGTAGTATTAATGAAATTATTTAGGTTCCTTTAAGAGTTCGGCATTTTAATTCCTCAGGCCAATGTGGGATACAGAAAAACTCTTAAATTCCCAGACTCTTTTGTAATAATACCTTGATGCTTCACTAAAGTCAAAACACAGACTTTAAATTTAACACTAGGAAAAAGAAGTGTTTCACTGACAACACTTGCAATAAAACAAACCTAAATGAACAAAATATTCAAATTTAAACAGGTAACAACTTCCAGGGAGCAAAAGGAGACTAAAAAGCTATTTGGCCACATGTATCAACTAGTGGTTTCAAAACACCATTTCTCTATTAGGCCTCTTGCAAATGTCTCACAAAGTCAGCATCTGTAGTAGTTGGTTCCTCCAGCAATTCCCACGCCCTCTCCGGTGCAAGAGGGGAATCTTGTGTACCTGTGACTCCACTGTTGCACTTCAGTGTAAATGGATGTTGACTGCAGGTCGGTGGCTAAGACAATATGCTGTGAACTTTGACAGCTGCGCTCTGGATGCTGCTTCTGGTTTTTGAGTTTTTTTACCTCCTGCTATGAGGACTGCAACTGCAAGGAGCAAAGTGAAGAATGAAGAGCTGCAGATAGTAACACAAAAAAATTGCCACAACCATATTTACCAATCTGTTGCATCTGTAATATTCATATTTATACTATTCAGGGGTAAGGGTGGATGCATGTTAATGTATATCAAACTGAGATCTTCACAGGGTTGTGAGGACTTTTCATTTACTATTATTAAAAGTTTTCTGAATGTTCACAGAGAAATTTTACAAAGAACTGCTATAAAAACTAATATTGCTTGCGATTTTCTTTTATATAAAAAGTCTTGCAAGTCTGGAGAAGTTCCAGGAAATGGGAAGATCTCATCAGCACTTAAACAAAATAGACAAAATAACCTTGGTAACTGGGCTGGTTGCCTGGACACCGCCACTAGACAAGATGATTGAGACTGATATGGGATGCAATCAGACAGTAATGTTAGCACAGCTAATGCCAATCAGCATGGTGCTATGGAAAGCAGGTTGCCTGTTGTATTTTCTGTTAAGTTAAATTGGAGGTGCTAAGTGAGACAGTCTTTGCTTACATTCATGTGTGACATGGAGCTTATATGCAATCTGAATTTATTGAAGCAACATATGTGCTGACAGCAGATATGAAACAAATTAGATATATCAATGTATATAAAAGTAAGATGTGGAAGCATCCAGTAACGTGGATATTTCTCAAATTAGAGAATTCAAGTAGGACTTGTTTCTTTAATTTTAATAGATATTTTGTTGTGGAAGCATAAAGTCATTGCTGGCTTAAAGAGGGCAGAGAGAAAATGACAAAAGCTGGTCCTATGTACTTCTGAAATGGATGGTGAAATGGACTTGAAAGCAGTGAGGTTTTGGGAAACAGTGTATTAGCAATAATAATTAATTAAGAGAGTATTTTTGGAGACTCAATACAAGTGCTATACTGAAGTAGAAGTCTCCAGGTACACCTATAAATGCTTTTATAAAAGCACCAGTGGCAAATATCTGATCAAAGTTTCTCCTTATAAAGACATCAATATGTTATTACTGTCTGCAATATGAGTTTCTTTTTCCCATTTGTATGGGCGTGCAAGTCACAGAACACCAGCATTTTTAAGAATGCCTATGTTCATTAGACAGTAATTAGTTGGTAACTGTTAACTCACTCACACCTTCTCTCTAGACCATTTGTAAGCTAACCCAAGCTGGATGCCCAGAGGCTGCCAGATTCCAGAACCTTGTTTCCAGCAGGCACACAAATATCCCGGTAGCTTTATCCCCTGGTCTGGTTTGCACAGCTCCTTGCTGGTGTGTGCTAGTGGCCTTGTACAGGTTGAGCTGAGCCTTGTGGCCTGATTTATTCAGTCCTTGCAGATTCAATGGGACCATCAGTCTCTGGAGCTTATCAGTCTTTGGGAGGTGGTCACACACTACCTTCTTGCAGAAGCCATGGAAACGTGAGTTATTTGTTTTTCAGAACCTTCAGCTGCACCATGTGTTTTATCTCTTTCTGAAAATATAACACTACTTTTCAAGACAACTTTTATTGTGTTTAGGACTTGAAAACAAGCAAACACTTCTGCTGCCCAAAGCTTAACTGATGCTTTTCAGAAAAAAAACCCAACGGTTTTCTTGTGGTTTTTGCCAAACAATAAAAATTCATGTATACTGCTGACAAATTTGAGATCTAATTTATATAGTTACATTTGTGCAAGGAGGTGCAAAAGCTTTCAGATATATTGAAGCCATAGTAGGGACATTTTTCCATTTTAGAGGATGAGCAAAAATAACTTTGGAGAAAGAAAAGCTATGTGCTTACTGAAACTGTTGACTCATTCTTTAAGGGAAAACATCTCAGTTAAGTTACCTGTCACTCCTTCCACTCTGTGGTTTGTTGCTTTGGCGGTTTTTTAATTCTTAAATTTTGTTTCAGATTCTCAGTCTCATCTCAAAATTGGGTTTTTAGCACTTACTAGTTGTAGACTTCCAAATCATGATAATCCATCAAAAGCCATGTGGAGAAGGTTAGTAGTATCCTAAATGGGACTCCCTGAAGCAAATCTCTTCAAATTCTGCAGTAGCTGCTTCAAGTAGGAACAGCTTCCTCAGTTCTCTGTGGACTTGGTAAACCCTCCCCAAAGGTGATGTCATGACTGTTCATGAAGAAATTAAACCCTTTTTTATCAGTTTGAGTTACTTTGTTCTAAATATATTATCAAACATAGGGCACTGAAACCTTGACCAGAAGGAGATCTGTAAGGATATGTTTTTTAAAATATTTTTTAAAATGAAAAATAGCACAGAGAAGCTGTATGTATGTAGAAAATGTATGGTCAAACAAGAGCTGTAGAAATGGCCCTCAGGGAGAAAAAATTCAGAATGTCGTTGGGGTAAGTGCTGTCTGGAAAGGTCCTTGAAGTAAGGAAAACTAAATTAATGTATGCCTCTTTTCCCTGAATGTGGAAGAATTTCAACTATGGTACTTCTAATTTTTTTTTAAATGAATGCAGTGAATGTAGGAAATGACTACATAAATACCTTCTTTTGGAGAGTACTGTGAGGGAGATAGAAAACAGAAAACTGAAAACAATAGATCTAAACTTTTGTGAAGCTCTTAAGCAGATTAGATATCCCTGAGCTTTTTCAAAAATTGTGGAGAAAGGGTGAATGAGACTGTGTTATACATCTGAATTTATTCATTATGTAATGTCCATAAACATCTTCAACTAAGCATTGATGTTTCAAGCTTTTAGGGATCAGTGAAGTTTTCTGAGATACGGAGAGCCATGCTGTAAAAGTGAGCCACAACAGTCAGCTTAAAATATAGACAGCTCGCAAAAAAGATGTGAACATCACAAGGTGTGATTTAACCTAGCCTGAAAATCCTTGCTTTGTTACAGATTTAAGTAGATGGCAAACTTTAAAGGTTAAAAATTGGATTTTAGAGAAAACAGTCTTTTCCCAGTAAAGCTGATGTAGAAAATGCTAGTATTAATTGTTGTTGGTTTAATGCATCTTTGGTTATTTATAATTACTCTTATTATTAACATCTCCAAAAGTATTTGCACATGATATGGTTCATAACAATAAATTGCAGACACCAGTCTTTAGAGCAGTGTGACACCACTTGAACACTTGTAAAGGTTACTACAGCCTGGAGAAGTTGTGGTTGATGAAAACGATCCAAGGGCCTTTCATTGCCTTGAGAAAGGCTGTGCTTCATTTTCTGGGTCTGTGACCTATAAAGGAGCTGTGCCTTCAGATGGTAGCAAGAGCAGCTGCAGCATCAGTCACTGTCTGTCTTCCCACACCCCTTCTGGCCTAGTCCTGCAGTAAGAGAGAACACAGCCCATCCCAGTGCCAGCTACTGCTATGACGAAATGACAGGTGACAGTGACAACCAGTGGGGCAAATGGGAGCTGCTACGTGTGAGCAGTGGTTCTCTGAGGCAGGAGAGACAATTGGCAGGCAGGGTGCAGCAGAAGACAGGGCTACCCTAACATGAAGCTTCCTAGAAAATGGACTTATGTCACTTTTCCAAAATCAATCTCTGAAACAAAATAAGTGAACAAAAACAAACAAAAAAACTCCCAAGACAAAACAAAACCACAGAAAATCCCCAAAAATCAAACTCTCACTTAAAGGCAAACCTCTGCCTTTTTCAACTGCTGTAACAAGATTGATTCTATTTTCTTCTACTGTTCCTTGTAGAAAATGTCCACTTCAAGCCCTCTGTTCTTCTTTTTCCTTAACTTAGCTGTAAACTTAAATGATGTTTTACTACAGAAATGTACTAATCTGAATAGGATCTTTCATAGGAACTGGTGAACAGGACCATCTCTTCCTGCAGACAACTAAGTATTAGATGTTGAATTGAAAAAAATCCCAAGAACATCAACTGCGTTTCCAAAAGCAGTCACTCCAAAAAGCCCTCAACATTTTGTATGAAGGTTTTGTTTTCTTTTGTGGTTTTATTTTGCCACTTTTTTTTTTAAATAAAAATTTTAAGAAGTAGCATAAAGAGTTGGGAGACTTTGAGGAAGTAATTCATATCTAAATGACTCCGAGTCAGATTAATACCTACAGGAGTTCTTGCAGCTCACGTCTTACACAAATAGCAAAGGTCAAACTTGTTAGAAGGATAAATGTGAGAGCTCCACATCAATCACTTGGTTATCCCTTCTAGTGTCCAGGATGGATTTAACTGTTAAGTGTGTGAAGGTACAGCTCTGTTATCCCCTGTTATCCCACACTAGGGAATGTTAGTCATTCTGGGAAAAGTGTATGGTTTTTGATGAGATGAGGTTGGTGAGGGGACAGCTGTGGTTTGACGGTGGCATGGAAGCACCCATGCACAGCATCAAGCAGGACCAATGAGGAAGGGTGAGGGAAAGAGCCAGATCTATATTCCTCAGTAAATCCATGTCTGCATTAAAGAAATTCTCTGAAATCTTGTAGACTGGAACTGCTGACAACAGGCAAGAGCTGGTGATTAAAGAAAATAATCCTTGCCTTTTGATGGCTTGTTAAGAATTTGTGCAGAGGATGAAGTAGAGCATCAAGTGCACCTAAAAGGCAAAATAGATATTTTCTGTTGGCTGACGTTTGTTATTTTCTTTCATTAGAATGGCTTTAAACATCCATTTGCTCAGGATTTTTTGTGACATTGTGTGTGTTTCACATGTAAAAAGAGAGGTAACCTTTAAATCCATCACTTTTGCACAATATTAACTCAGTAGTGTCCTCATGGGGGTAAAGGCTCTGGAACTTGTAAACGAAAGGGTTGTTGTTGAACAACCATGTTGTTGTTGTTGAAATTCCATATGCTCAAACTTAATTCCTTCTGCATTGGAATTACATCTGTTCCTAGCTTAAACCATGCTTTTCCAGTGGCTTAGAATGGTCTAGCTGATTTTAGTAACTTGTTGAAGTGGGGTGTGGATGTATAGCTACAAAATTAGCAGTATAATAGACTTTTCCAATTTTTCTTTCCATTGGGAATGTGGCTATTTTCTACCATATTAGATGTTGCTTCTACCTCACCTGCGGTGACAGGTGATTCTGTGCTTAAAAAATAGTAGTTAGGCATTGAAAGAGTAATTAATAGTTTGTAATTGCTCTTGTGGTAGTTACAACCAGGGTGATTTTTGTCTGCCTTTTGCTCTCTGTAATTTGAAGGTAGTAGTGTGGGGTGGGAGAGGTTAAGGCTCTCAGGCTACTGCTCCCTATAGATTTAAGAAATCACTACTCAAGGTACTCAATTCTACTAAAGAATGCTGCTTCTCTTGCATTTTGCTGTGGTTCAGATTGCTGAACCTCTACTGAGATCCAGGCCAGCCAGAAAACAAGTAGTCTCCATGATATTATGCTACAAGGCTTGGAGGGACATAAGAGGGATCTTCATTACCTGTCATACTGGCTTAGTAGGAAGTCCACTCAAATTAGCACATTGATTTTATGCAGAAGAAGATGGAAAGAAACCTGGCTCTCTGTGCTGGCATCCCATACCCCTCAGGTGGGCTGAGCTTGCCCTACTGCATGCTTTGTTTTTCTGTGTACCTTTGGGAGTGTTTGTTGTTGTTGATTATTATTTTTTTATTTTTAGCATTTCCAGACAACAGTTTTGAATAGGATTTGGCTGTCCCAGCACTCACTGTGTGAGGACAGTGTGAAGAACACCCTACTTGTCATTTGAAAGATTTTTACTCTGTTCAGAAAACTTTTCAAGCTAAAACATTTCTTTGCAATGACAATGAGTGAAACTGAAGAAAGTGGTGGGCACAAACTGTATAGGACTGTTCCTGCATCCTGTTACTGGTTATCTGAATCCTGCTGCACATCTCAGTACAAACTGCATTTCAATCTCTTTTTCAGGCACTGCAACATAAGCCTCAGCTGTCTCAGTAGGAGTTGAGCCCTGAAAAGACTCTGCATCCTAAGATCAGGGTCCTGGGGAGCCCATTTGTAGTCAAAGGTTTTCTGTAACAAAGGCAGCTGATCTTTGCAAATGTGAAGTAGAATTTTCCTCCCCCGCCCCTCCTTTAGAGAATGATGGTTCCCTAGGGTTAAAGGTGTTGCTTTCTGGTGTGCTTCAGAGAGCCAATGTTGATTTGTTTGGTTTTTTTGTTAGTTTTTTTGTTTTGGTTTTGGTTTTTTGGATTTTTTTTTCTGGTTTTGTTTTTTAATTCCACCTTCTCCACCCCCAGCTGTTTCCTCAGTCTGGAAAATAAAGGAGTGGATGAATCATCATTTCAGCTTTCCAGTCCTTATTTTACCTGCGATTTTTACAGCTCCTAATAAGCTGTAGGACTAAACTGTTGAGATTCCTAACAGGGAGACAAGACATTGTTATGACAAAGCAAATCAGTGGTGCTGTCTCTCATGGGGTAGGTTTCACTGACTCTAACTCCCAGAATAAGCATCAGTAATTTTATTGATAGTAGCCATCAATAACTTAATTGGATTTAACTGCATACCAGTTAAATCCACTGCTATGTGCTTGCTGTTTTTCATAGTATGTCTTGTTCAAAACAGCATCATTAGCAGTACAAATTCAATTTACATTAAATGACATTTCAGCCTTGTGGATAGTTGCCTACAGGAAATATCCGAGCAATTTCTTCCTTCTTTCTGTGAGAATAGAGTGGCAGTGTGGGTGGTAATGAATATTTAGAGTGTTTTTATTTAAAAAAGAACAAAAGAAACAGCACCCACAACCAAACACACTTTCTAACAGCATTCATTAGAATTTAATTGGAATTTTATCAAGATGAATGTGGTTAAGCACTACATTGCTCTAAAGGCAAGGGGGAGCTTCCAATGGACTGTGGAACTATACTAAGAATGGATTTGGCATGTTTTCCACATATTTACTCGAGGCTATTTGGGGCAAGGATACTCAAAAGTTAAAGGCATGAGTTTAGACAGCATAGTGGAGAGAACAGTACATCTGTGGTCCTTGTGACACGTCACAGAATTCTTAGGTTCCATTTTGAATTTGTTTTCTGAATACACATGTAAATAAGACAGTTCTTTTCTGGAAGAATTTTATAGGAAGGAAAACCTTACAGCAGCTGTGAAGGGACTGAACATAATCCTAGAGCAGTCATTCTTTACCAAGAAGCGCACTGTAGAGGAAGTGGTCTCCTAAGACTGTGAATCCGTGGTAAAACTCCTTTGTACTTAACCTTTGAAACAAATAATTGTTCCCTACATACCAATAATATGCTCAGCAAAAATTTGATTTACATTTACAACTTTTATTCTAATCTGTAAAGCCATGGGAGCCTTGTGAGGGGTTTAAGTGACCTAATGAAAGGCTGGAGCTGTTTAAACAAAGCAGATCCTGTTCTTGTCAAGCAGTATGGTTTCAAAGCAGGGCACTTGGCTGCAATGCAGAGAAGTTTGGTTTCTTGCCATACAGCAATTCTGTGATGTTTGGGAAATCTCTCCTTCCTGTATGCTTCATTTATCTTTCTGAAAATTTATAATGATCTCTCTCGTATCACCATGAGCTTCACAGCTTAAAATCTAGATAAAACAGGATATAATCTTCAAAAAACCTGCTTATAGGATTTCATGGAACAAGGGACTTTATGCATGGCAGCCTGTTGCTTTGGAGACAGATATATTCTGTATCCTCATGAGTTTCTTGATTTAAAAGAGTCAAATATTCTTATGGTTAAGAATCAATATTGTACATATTTGAGCAAAACACTCTGATCTGAAGCTTGCAGGCTGTGTGGTTTGTCTAACAATTTATTTTGAATGGTTTTAGACAGGTTGGTTTTTTTTTTTCCTTTTCTGGGACTCTTCTTCTGAGAGATGCATTTTCTGACATCTCCTGAAATTTGATTCCCAATAAGAAGTTAACCTTTCATTCCAAATCATCACGAATCCTAATGTTTAGCAAGGCCACCTTCCCTCCTGTCTACCTAACTCTTAAAAGCCCTTTTAACATTGTGCAAGTCTTTTTAACATTGCCTTTTAACATCCACTTGTTTGAGGCGGTCCCAGGGACACCTTTTGTTCCCCTTCTCCAGCTAAGCCACCTGCTAGTCTCTTTTGAGACTGTCTTGTCTTACCTCATTATCTAGAGCTTTCCTGAGTAGATGTTTAGCTAATGAAGCTCTGGCACTGCACAACAAAAAGGGGCTACTTAAGTCTTTTTAAACAAATGCTCAGATTTTAGTAACTCCACAGAAAAGCTAGTTTTTCACTGGAAGCCTTTTGAGGAGGAGAAAATTAAAATCTGACACTAAAACAAGTAAAAGTACTTTATGACAATGCTGATGGACTGCAGCATCAGAATCCTACAAAAATCTACTGTATGATTATTGATAACTTATTTTTGTGCTAGATGGTGCATGGACCAGTAAACTCAAACTTTTCAGTCACATAAAAATTGCCTGGATTGAATCTGGAAGAAGGGTAGCAGGAGGTTGATTCTTAGAGCTTACCTTATTTCCTTAAAAAGTAACAACTCATAAGGAAAAACTCTTGCAAAATTCCGATCGTTCTCAGCCGAATTGCTCAGTTGCCCTTTAATAGAATAGTCTCTGAGTCATGATTGTCTTCGGGATTGCACTCAGCAGCTGTTTGCATATGTAATATGTTGAGGAATTCCTCCTTCTTGAAAAGTCAAATGGCTCAAACAAAATTAGTTCTGTGAGTTTTAAATAAAATGCAAAGAGTACTCTCATACTGCAGTGGAAGTAGTGGTGTTTTACCCTCCCTTGTAGCTAGCATTGAAAGACACTCAGAGCAGATCAGCTTGGTTCACATATTTTTTGTTGTCTAAGTCAGACCAAAATGCTAGTTTACTCAGATAAATGGGGATTAAAACCCCATGTTTTCTTCCTGGATTTTACAAATATTTGATTCAAAATGAACTAGCGGGAGTTCAACACAGGAATACCATGTGTTTCATAGCAGGAATATGTGCCAGGGAAGGGAGCTGAGTCAATTTCTCAGTTTAACTCTGTGAGTTTTGTAAATATTACGTGAAAGGATATCAGAAGGCATCTCCACAGCACTGCATTTCTATTCAACCAATTATTCCTGAACTGGACTTGACAATTATTCTTGCGAAAACTAAAAATGGCTGATTCAGAGTTATTGATGGATAAACTGTTTTTAAAACAGGATCTCTATTCCTAGGCATCCTAATTTACAATCTAAACAGTTCTGTGCTAAGTACTAGTGATTGTATAATATTTTGTCACAGTTGAGCATGATTTTTCATACCGAGGTCACCATGATATTGTGATTGATCAAGTTGGTGATATTATAATTTTTAAAGTTTTTCTGAAGTTTGTGCTCTTTTTTCAAACTAACCTTTTTTTTTTTGAGCTGTCAGAAACACTCACAACTACAATTGGATCCCTTTTATGATATCAATTTTGTATTGCAGAAAACTATTACTCTTTAATAAGGTCTAAGATTTACTGAAATATAATTCTACTGTAGAAATACACAGAGTCAGATATTAATACTTCTTTGTTACATATTATTTCCAAAAATATGCCACTGGAGAAAAGAGAATGCCCTACTCTCTGGAAATGAACAGCTTTGTGGAAGTTTAACACAGGCCAGAAATTAAATTCTAAATAAACCACTTTGCCCTGCTCCTTCTGGTAAGAGAGGGACAAAGGTAGAGACTACAGGTTGAGATAACAATTTACTGAGAGCAAAACAGCAATAGAGTAAGAAACACACACTCTGTCCCCTCTCTGCAACTAGGAGAAGCTTGCAATACAGTTTCAGTCTTATACAGTGGCACAAAAGCCCTTGAGCATAAGCCACCGTCCCTTTATGTGGTCAGAGACACCTAAGCAAGTTTACTGTTATCTCCTTTTTGCACATTCGCTTGTCTCCCCTGATTTAATCATGATTAAAACTGTATGTTATAAAGCTCTTCACACATCATGTTATAGATGGATAGACTCCTGTAAGACAAAGCTACTTGGCATGTAAAATGTTAAAAAAAAAAAATAGGAGACACGTAGTCGAGGCTCTGGGGATTGCATGTTCAGTGGTTACATCAAGATAACTATAAAGGGAGACGATCAGAGTACAGTTTATTTATAGAAAGTATGTGTCAGGAGCACAATGCACTGAATAGAATAAATCCTTGAGCTGGCAATGTGCACAGTGGCAGATATATACATGGCAGTGCTTCTACAGAGCTTCTGTGCTCTACAGAGGTTTGGTGGCTTTTTTTAAAGTGAATTTATTTTTTGAGAAAGTTGGTATAATAACACCATTAGAGATAAAAATCCTTTGGCTACCTGCAAACAGGGGAAAGTATGAAGATATGTCATGGTCAAGTTTTCTCTGTTAGCACTTGTTAATCCTTTTTTAAAGGTGCCAGGTGACAGATGAAACCTAGTGAGTTTTAGACAATCATTTCACAATTCCAGCATTTCAGGGTGCCCATGGAGAATGTCTTTGTCCCAGTGCCCTTTTATTTTCTTGACTAATGCCCATGGCTTTGGAGGAGGAGCATCTTAGAGCATTTATATTGGTGACTGAAGAGAACTTTAATTGGGAAGTTTGTAATGATGACAGTGCTGTGAAGCGAGCATCTAAACAAGCAAAAAGGTTTCAGAGGAATTTTGATGTCTCTGGTTTACTGGATGTATTCTTGCTTTTGGAGGTATGGGAAGGCTTAGAAAAAGATAAATCTGATAATAAGTGTCTCTCCTCTTCCTTCAAAGGCCCTAATAGAAGAAAGAGGGGCAAAGTCACTAGGTCCTGTCTCTAAAATAACTTGGAGGTATCCCATCCCGAAATGTTGCTGCAAAAGACTAGGTCTCAGAATATTTTTGTCCCTTGACAAAATGACTAGGAGTCATCAAATTGAGGTCTTGGAGTAGCATACAGTCTGAATCTCTGCTAGCTTGCCATACTTCTTCAGTCCCTAACCTGACAGCTATCACCTGCTAGGAACTGGATTATTTCTGAAACTTTGTACTATGAAAACAACTGGGTTTAGCTTTAATGAAAAGAACCAAAACTTCATGCATTTGAAAGAAGCCACTGAGCATTTCTCTTTCACAGTTCTCTCCTCTTATGTGGACTACATCTTTGCATATTGGTTTGGTTACAAAATATAATCCATATTTTTTCCTCTCTATCTTTCAGCCAGGTTAATGCTTATGTTTGTCTTATTGCTGTGTTTGCTTTTAATTATTGTAGTTGCACAAATTAGTCTTAACACTATATTTTTTATTATGCTTATTGTGCTAAACTAGTAGAGAGCATTGTAGGTCAGTGTTCTTCACTGCAATCAATTTTACAGTGATAGTTTCAGCATCAGGAGTAAATCTATGCTCTAGAAGATGGTAGAGGAGTTGTTTTACGACTGTAATTGCCAATGAGGTATGAGAATTACCTGTGAAGGCATCTGATAGCACCTGGATCCAGATGTTCCTCTTCTACTTTACACATCCTTCCTTTCAAAGATGAAGTTTCAGTATCTGTAGTGCATGAACTGACACTCTGTGTGGGAAGTTCTTGATCCAAACAACCTCCTTTGTTCAAATTATAAGGAAACTGGTCTTGACCCTGTCTCTTTATTAGTACAAATGCAGTATTAACCCAATATGTTCTTAAATTTTATGTTCAGGATATTCATCAGCAATTGTAGGAATCAAAAGACTGGTTCTTTGTAGCAAGTTCATTTGGAATGTTTACATTTCCATTGAGGAAGGTTGTTCCTGCACAAGCATTTTCAGACAATCAGGAAAGATTAGTAAGTAGTAGCACTAAGACAGCAGTTGAAGAAAGAACAGCCTCTAAAAGCCAGAGGAATAATAAAGAGTAGCTGAGCAAAGCACAGTTTCAAGGGTATTGGTGCCCAAGTCCTTTGAGATACCTTTTGAAAGGGAGAAAATGTAGCTGAAGAGCTTTAAGTCAAGATCTTCGGATTGTTAAGAGTCTAGGTGACTTGGGGTGCTGGCAGTGGAGCCCAGAATGAGCCACTTAAAATACAACTTTCAATAAATGCAAGGAAAGCTTTGTCTCCTCGGTTCCTCTTCTATAATACACAAATATCTAGAATTTGAGAGGAAGGTAGAGATGGGTACCTTAAAGTTGGATAATGTGTAATATGTATATTCTATGAATGCTGTAGCTATAAAATACGTAACATAAACTAGAAATCTGGTAGAAATGGAACTGTAAGTCTGGCCTGGGACTGAAATTGAATATATGAAGTAAAGAAAATCTAGGGCTTCACATTAACCAAACAACAAGAGAACAAAATATTGCAATGAGCATGTGTCCATCTGTTGCAGAGAATAATGTGTGGAGACTGTGGGGAGAAAAGAGAACAATGTGTTTTTGCTAGACATTGGAATTCAGGACTCCTTTCATTCTGGTGTTTCCCCAGTTCCCTTTAGGTTTCAGACTGCTTCCAAACATAAGTGATCCAATTAATTTTTCTTGAATTGACAATGTTCAGTCTTCTGCTTTCAGAGGGAAGTCATTATATGAGGATAAAGGCTACAGTTCAGTTGTCATAAGGGATACATTGGTTCCCAGGATTCCTTGGTTTTGCACAGTTGAGTGAATTGTGCAGCTGTTGTGGGCACATGTTTTGAAGGGAATTTGCAGCTCATCTTCACTTGAGTCAACCAGGTAGTAAAACCTGATAAATGGAGCCTGAACAGGAAAAGAGAGAATTTTCTAAGAATGAGAATAAACCCCAAACTACCTGCAAATAGGAGACAAATGAGCATGTAAAGGAGTTTTTGAGAAGCTGATAAGGAGGAACAAAGGAGAGAAGTATGGGAGGAGCAAGCTTTAGGTTAAGTTTATTAGGTAGTCAGAGAGTGCAGGTAAGGGGATCACTACTAAGTAAGCAGGCACAAAGCATGTCTGACATGATCAGAGATAACACAAAAGCAACACAGAAAAAGGTATGAAGGGGAAAATAGGTCAATTTAATCAACAAGTACTTTTTGCCACCGTTTTTACCAAATAGCAGAGAAATATCACTGCAGAATCCTTCACTAAGACATAATATGGTATAGCTTATAGCAATAATAAATACTATTATTGGAGTACATTGGTCATATTAGAATTGTGAAATCAAAAACTGTAAAAATTGTTAAGCATCAGCAGTGTTATAGTGTTTATGTAGTCCCCTGCCGTGTGCAGTTTTGTGTTCTACTCTGAGCCATTACCCAGGGCAATGCACTTTTACAATGCACAAACCAACTGCTCTGGCCATAGGGAGAAGAGGGAAGAGTTGGAGGTGAACTGTGTTCACTGTCTTCTTGTTCCTTCTTCCTATTCCATCTTCTCCCTGTTTTGTATCCAGCCAGAATCCCTCTCCCTGCCACCCCAGCAAAGTGACAGAGCAGAGAAATCGTCTGCTCAAGGGATCTGAGTTGGAGTGAGAAGACAGGAGCTATTTATTTCATGGAGGGATTGAGATCCAGGTGCTGCAGACAGTAGTGTGCCTCTGGCAATGAAGACTTTTGAAGAACAATTCCATCCTCTCTCTCCTCTCTTGTCCTTCCACCCACAATATCAGGTCAGATGTCAAGCAGGGCATTTGAAGCCATAAAAGGAAAAGATTGCACTTTCACCTTCTTCCAACCCTCAGTTATCCTGAAAGTTAAATGCTATTACAAAAGGGGTGCTTTTTGGTATCCATGTGGCTGAAGATTTAAATGTTGGTCTTGGGCAACTGCCCTGATGAACTGAGACTCTTGGAATAAATCATGTCTTGCTCATGTTAAGTTTCCCTGTGTGTAATTTGTATGATCAATGCATATATCCCATAAACTGGTGTCTTTCTGACTGGTGAATTTAGAGGAAATGCTGGATTGACAGGATAGGGGATTAGTGAAACAGAGTGGTGGGTAGGAGTTCTGTGCCCTACTGGTAACAAATGTTTTCTACTATGTGTTTTTGGCTGTTGTCTGTCCTATCCTTCTTTTCAGGCCAATGAAGCAGAAGTGAGAGAAAGAAATACATGTGCAGCTCAGAAAGCTGCATTAAAAATAAAGAGGTTGAAATGAAATAATGTTGACGTTATTTCCTTTTTTATTTGCTGAACTAATAACTTTTCTTGAGCAAAGTTATTTGAATAACCAATATAAAAGATAGACATGAACACTAAATCTAACCTCCCATATAAAACTGAAGGGTTTAGTGACTGGAAAATATCTTTTGATTTACCTAGGGTATTTTACTTCTATAAAAATCCTGGCTTTCTCTAGTTTCCATGGGTGCTGGATTGTTTCTCTCTTTTCTTTTTGTAGCAAACCTGACTTTTAAACTTTCATAAAGAGGAAATCAAAATTAATTCAGGCTTCCAGGCCTGATACTGTCCACTTAGTCTCATACAAGCACTATAATTTATACATATCCAAGCAGTTCAGCTCATAGGTGAAAAAAATCAGATTACAGTTGCAGAGTGTTTTACCACAATGTGGAAAACTCATTTTATTGCCACCCCTTTTGTTTTTCTCTTAACATTTTTTGAAATTTAATTTCTGGTACTCTTTATTTCATTTCCCTTGAAGAGAATGTAATAATTATTTCTCAGCTTTTGATGCTGGCATTAGAAAAGCACAGACAATTGCATGTCTCCATCTTGGACCTCCATTTTCTTCTGAATAAGACACATTGATTACACTAAAATATTTATCTGTCTCATGTAAAGCATGCTAAACTCCTGGGAATCTGAACTGTAGGATATAGTGTGAGACATGCGGAGCTATCTGCTCCTTTGCTCTTAAACATATTTTCTCTTCCAGTACATTGCTAGTTTCATATGAGAAATCTGCTTTAAGTTTTGGATAATGAAATTTCAGGTGCTCAGGTCAGTGAGGATTCATTTGTTTGGCCAGTCCACAAGGAAATGTGGACATATACATATAGATGAGTCAAATTAGTCTCCCAAACAACTGTTGATGTAAGGTGCATACAGTCAAACCAGTATGAATTTGCTGCTCCAGGTTAATGTGTTTCTCATTTCTCTTTAATTTATAATGACTTTCTATTTTAGGCAGCAGGCAGACAGGAAACATGGTCATTTTGACCTGCAAAATCAAATGGGATTTTTCCTAACTGTGAGTTAGAAAAATATCTAGTTGTGAATTTCAGTAGATTTTCTGTTTAGATCATATTAAAAAGCATGTAGTGATAGCAAGGTAAAAGAATGTCTTAAATGATTTATTAGTTTAGGGGTTCATTTTGGTTATTTAAAAGTGTGCTTCAATCAACCTATTCTCTTTCCTGGTACCTCAGAAATGACACCTACTGTGGGCTTCAAACTGTGTTTGATGTGGACAGTGACAAAAAACAGATGAGGTTTGTTGGTATTTTTTTGGTTTTCTGTTTTGGGGTTTTTTTTTTGTTTGTTTGTTTGTTTTTGTTGTTGTTGTTGTTTTTTTTTAAGTGACCAGCTGAAAAGTACTGAATTCTGAGTAGAGTTGAGATCACAGCTTTCCCCGTAGTGGGCTGCACATATATTGCCTTTATGGGGTGGTTACTGTCAGACAGAGATGGGATGTTCCTAGAGTAAGAGCTGGATTTCAGCAGAGAATTGTAAAGGTTCCTCTGAAGGAAAGTGTAGAGACACTGATGGTGGCCTGTGTGTGTTACACCAGCCCACCAGTCAGTCAGTACCAGATCTCCCTTTCTGTGACTTTTACAGACTTTGTGGTGAGTGGGGGAAAATGAGATGGATGGGATAGGCACAGGCAGGAAATCTGTCCCCAGTGTTAGCACACAGCATGCCCAGGTCTCTTGCTGACACACCAGACCTTTGATCTCCAGAGTAAGGCTGCTTTGCTTTAAAGCCATACTTGAGCCTGAATATGGCTCAAATGCTTCTGATCTTACTTGGATAGAAGGGGATTAAATGGCATTCAGGCAAATGGTTTGGTTTTAGAACCACATGTCCGTGTACTTCAGTATTTAAGTAGGTATTAGCTGAGTATTCTTCCAAAGCCCTGACATAGTGATGTACAATTTCCTAAATGTATGCAGTTTTGGAATGTCACAATATTCTGTGTGGTCTGTTCAACTCTCCTATGTGCTGTGTGGGAGTGGTACAGATGGAGATGGATAAAGATCTTGCTTTTTATTGTATACGCTCATCCATCTGAAACACACAACTTTATTTTTTTCATCCTGTTTGTGTGAATTATTAAACTACTCTTGGAAAAGTTTGTTGATTTTTGACTTAACGACATGACAGATTCTCTGTGTGTGTGAGAAAGTATGTACATGTGTTTTTGTTTCCTTTTTCCTTTCCTGAAATAAAAACCTGCTGTCAGAATTTTATATTCAGAAAAGTAATTTTAAATTTCTTTAGCCTCTTATTTTGTGAATTGTTATGCTGAATGGATCAAATGCTTTTTGGGGTAAATCATATTTCAATCTGTCAGACTTCAACACAAAGTAAATAATCAGTTCTGATCTGTATTATATGAGGATTTTGCCACTAAAAAGAATCAAGTTCTGTATATTTTTGGGAGGGAGTTAATGTAATTTTGTTTTGTGAAAGAGAACAATGTCTTTAAAATCTTTGAAGTTTTATTGCTAAAGTGTTTGCATAAAACTAATGAAAATGTTTTAACAGAATTTATATTTTTAAGCTCCTTCTAGGGTAAGCATTGTATCATTATTAATATTTCAGCCTTGATTTTTAAGAAGTATCCTTTACATTTTTTTCTCTAAGAAGCAGAAAATATTATTGTCATACTCTCAAAATACAAAAAAAACCCCCCTCAAAACCTTTCAATCTTCAGGGTTTTTTATTTTATTTTTATTGTATTTCTTTAAATGCTTCAGAGATATAGAATTAAAAATAGAAGTTTTCATTGCAAAGATTGTGAAGCTATCCAGCATTTTAACAAAGCTATTGTCAGTGCTTTGGAAAAGCTCTTCCTTAATCAGATATTTAATGCTGCAGTAATCAGAATAGGATAATGGTGATTCTTTAGCAGCTTGGGAAATAGGGACAATGGCTATTGTAGTGTGTAGCAGTGGTCCTTAACTGTCTGTCTAAACACCTATTGAGAGCAAAGGAAGATGTATTTTTCCCCCATTTTGAAAAGTTTCCATCATCCTCTATAACTTTCTGATGTAATACATGACAAGTATTTACTTGTCATTGCAATGATGAATATGTTATCTTGCTGTGGTGGCTGAAATCTTTCCTGTTTA
Organism: Rhabdornis inornatus; assembly: GCA_013397075.1. Taxonomy (NCBI): domain Eukaryota; kingdom Metazoa; phylum Chordata; class Aves; order Passeriformes; family Rhabdornithidae; genus Rhabdornis; species Rhabdornis inornatus. Next base: position 318,109 of record VWZS01007753.1, read on the forward strand.
ATAGGGTGAAACCTAGAAGGCTCGTGAAGGTCACCAAATCCTTTTATGACTGGGGGCCATATGCCCTTTTCGTTTTAATAAGTACATATTGAGTGTCCTCTTCAAACCGCTTAGCTACTTGAATTTTGGGTTGCAGTCTGACACTGGAATTTTGTCCGGGAAAATTTGATTAAAGTGATTTCCACGTTCTCTGATGTATGTAGTATCTTCTTTGTTTGTAACTTAAGTAATAACAGAGTACTGCCAAACTTTTTTGCCTTCAGGAAGCACATTACAGAAGATCTTAACTGAAATCATATACTTTTGTCTGAAGTTCTAAATTTCTATGACTCTATGAATAGCCACAGAAATAAGATGCCTGTGGCCATGAGGGACATAGTGAATACAGGTCTCTATGTATTTAACAATTGCATAGAAGAGAACAAATTAAAAACATGCTGTTGAAGGAGATACACCACAGAATATCTTAGAGCCAAATCAGGACAGGAATTTCTTCTGAGAGCAGAAAATTAATTTTCAAATGCTTACTCTAAATAAAACATGAACTTTGGAGACCTAATTTAGATTTTTAACTAGTAGTAAGTAATGGAAAAATTACATTTAATGGAAGGACTATATTTAATCGATTTTTGTTTCCAAATTTCTTTCAGCTTTTTTAATTGTCTCATTTAAGAATGCTGTATGTGAAAGTGGTGTTAGATTCATTTTCCATTTAGGCTAGCAAAAATAACCAATGAGAAATCCCAAATCTTTTTGGAACAGAAAGTGAAAGGAGGAATACATTGCTTACATACAGGGCATTCCAATCTCTGCTACTGAGTTAAAGATCAACATAGACAAATCTTCCAGCAGTGAAGGGCACTTATGGATGTCCTGCAAAAATTACAAATTACATGGCACTAGCTTGTTAAATGGAAAAAAAATCTAACTAATGCAGTTGAATGACAGAAGAGAATTCAGTTTAATCTTTGCTACTCTTTAAAGATCAATATATGTCTTTATTGTATTTTGTCTACAATACATGACCTACATATACTGCATTATATCTTCTCCTTCTCAACATTAGAACAAGGAAAAACAGTGGAGAACTTCAAGCCAGTAACTAAGGAGTAATTTTTGGCAAGTTTTTGACTTGCTTTATACCTTTATTACCTAGGATAAGTAAAAAGGGTCAGGTGCTTTGTAAACGGGAGACAAACATTATCCCAGCTGTGATCCTCCCCATGGGAAAAACCGAGCTTCCTCTGTATGAAGGCTGTCAGCTGTCATGTGGGATATTGGTCAGTTAGAGCAACATTCTGGTAAAACTAACTGGATCCTCTCGGAACAAGAGCTGAAAACATTACAGCAGCAGAATGTTCATACGGTGAACTGATGAGTTTCCCTGGCTCAGAGTGGAAACTTGATTCAGTATTTAGAAAGAGATCCATGTTTTAAGTAAAGAGGGCTGGCTGATGATGAACTTTTTGTTTTGTGTAAAAGTTTTCTTTTTTTTTCATACAGAATATCACCTTTTCCTCAAATGACACATTTGAGAGATACTTTGTTCATTCAATAGAGGATTCAAGCAGGTAGGGAAGTATCTATCAAATCACAAATAATGTTATAAATAAAGTAAAATCCAATGATTTACATGTTGAACATAAAAGAAAGCATCGAGGTAGTAGGAATCTGTCTATTAATGCTGTCTGTATGAACTTTTCAGTAATAGAAACATTAACTTCACCCTAAAACTTTGGCTACAGGAACAAGAAACCTGGTATTTCTCCTTTGCTCACGCTTCTACAATCTCAGAGAGAACAGCTCCCTTGCCATAATGTATGCACTAGATTGGGTGGCTCTGTTAAAAAGAAGTGTGGAGAATGTCTTTATTATCTCTGGGGTGGATTAGTGACTGTTACACATGAGAACAAATACTTACATGCAGGGTGCATATTGTCAGGACATATGTGCTGTAAACCACACACAGACACTGCTGCAAAGGATCCTGTGAGTGGACAGAATGACTGTCAAAAGTGAGCCTATAAGGTGTTCCTTCCTCAGTAAAGTGGTGAGATACCTTCATACCCAGAACCTACTGTCAAATCTCTGTAACTCCTTTTCCTGAACCTGTTGCGTGGTGTCTTGAACAAGTTTATATGATGCTACTCAGAGTATTGCAATCCTAAAAAGCCACAGAAGGAAGGATATATAGACTAATTTTTTTTTAAAGGAATGTGAAGTAAAGAAAATAGTTGCTTCAGTCTGGATTGGCTAAAGAAGAGATTACTGCCCTTTAAGGTCTCTGAAAGTCAGGCTAGCAAACACATTGTAAGATAACACCAGGACATCTGGACAGCTGGGTTAGAGTATGAATAAAAAAGACTTAAACCTCTAGTTTTGCATGTAGCTGAATCTAAAGAAAGCCTTAAAAAAAAAAAAAAGTCTTGCATTACTGTGCACATCAATTCTGTCCTTTTGTGCAGGTTTTGATGGGCTGTAATTGTGTTCCTGGCATTCACAGTGAATCACATTAATTTTGCTTTTAACTCTTTTGAAATTCAATAGAAAGATATGCAAATTGTTCAGAAGGAAGTATGTAGTTCAAAAGAGGTGTTATATGCTGGGGTTTTTTTCTAACTGAAAGAACAGAAGCTTCATTGTCTTTTCAGGACTCCTTTATTCATCTTGATAAATCAGGAGTCTGTTTCCTCTGCAAAATTTGAAATTAATTTTTCCAGCTCCTGATTCTATTCTAGTGTTTCTAGTGTGTGGAAGGAAGAAGGAGTTCTTGTTGCTGTTATTATGTAATTGCATACATTCCTCTATGAAAAAATGGGTTCCTCCCTTATGGATTTTCTTAAAAGTGAAACCATCACAGTGATATTAACTGATTTAGTCAGCAATGTAGAGATTAACTCTGCTCTTAGAGTCTCTTTGTGAATAAACTTCCTTCTGTAACTTTGAGATGTCAGGGGTCCAGTGTGTGATCAAGTGAATTTTACGGAAGTAAGGTTTATGAAGAGTCACAGGCATAGCAGAAAGAGTATAACCCTGAGCAGTGGAATGGCTTAACAACACTCCCGTAACTAACACTTGTTCCATCAGATAATTTCTGACAAGTTCTCTCACATTTTGTCCCCCAGCAGTCCAGTACCCCCTATTCAAATACTGATTCCAAACCCAAATGAGGACTTTCCCCCCCCCCCTTTTGAGCAGGATGGGTTATGGATGAGTTAAGGAACAGAAAAACACCCTACCAAACAAACCAACTCACAAAACCTTGCCCTGTGCATGAATATTACCTTTGGAGGAGTGATATGTATCTATTCAAACTCTTGTTTAGCTTGATGGCAATGCAAAAATATATTGAAATCTATTGCTTGCTGTTGACCTGCTGTGAACAGGAGATTGGGCCATTCAGAAAGGCATTGGCCTCTCATCCTATGTGAGCTTCTAGAAGTTACTCAGTCCTATATGCTTTGATTTTTCCAGCTTAATTCCAACAGCCGCCTTTGCCTTCTGAGCTGGAAATATCTTGTGAGCTGCAAAGAGAACAGTCTTACTGCCTCCCACTTCCTGCCAGAGGGTGTCCCCCTGGAACACTTGTGTGTTTTTCTCTTATGAAATGAAGCGAGGAAGGATGGTAAAGACACAGAAGCACTGTAAATGGCTATTGATAGTCATTATAATATCTCTCAGCTTGACCTAGGGGCAAGCTATTACCCATCAGCTGTACTGCACCAAGGACAAAATAGAAACAAGAAGTTACTGTGGAGAAAACACCTTGTGCCAACTCTCCATCCTGTGGGAACTTCTGTTCCTAAAGTTTTGAGAAGAATGAAGCAATTAATGTCTGAGAGGCTAAAGTGGATATTGCTCATTAAGGTGTACTTCATGTGTATTTCTCCTGTTGTATTTGTGACTAGCATTGGCCCCTGGGGGCTACCTGAGTGATGAAGTGTTGCTGCTTTAAGCACGTTGCAGGGTAATGGCTGCTGTGGATGCCATAGGAAGCTGGTAATGAAGGGGAAGGTGGGCACTGAGTGGGGGAAAGGAAGGAGGTTTGGGACAAATTGGCAGTGTGCCTGCTAAATAGGGAGGGAAGCAATAGACATTTCTGCTCCGCAGGCGTGTTGGGTGTACGAAATCCCTCAGACTGCATCACCTAGAACCTTTTGTTTTAGCCCTATTCCCGCATCTTGGGTTGCTTTCACTTACGAGAAAGGTGTGTCTGGTGTATCTGTGCACTTGGGGATAGGTGTACGCTTCTGATAAAGTCTGCAAGCGAGGTGTGTGTGGGAAATACTGAAAAATTACTGATGCTTCTAAAAGGTTTTTAGTCTTAATGCTCTTTCAGTCTGTTTCTGCTCACACCTGAGGTTCTGCAAATGCTGGGTTTGGTTGTAGAAAAGGCCTAAGTGTTGACTTTCCCACCCTTTCTGAAGCGATACAAAAATAACAGGAGGGGTGCAGGGGGGCATATGTAAACTGAACTTACTCAAATTTAGAAACTATTTAAGAGTATTATTTTCATGCTGTGAATGGGAAGAGAGGCAATATATTACTCCACTAGCAAAATTGTTTCTGTTTTATTTGGGGAGTGGACAGCAAGCAGCAATACAAGGTTGGCATCTCTCTAAGCTAACATTCAAAACAAAACATTCCTGGAACCACAGCTTATATTTGTTCTTTATTTGTGTGAGAAGCCTTTGCTGTTTGTACCAGAATTTTTAATTAAGAGTGTATCACTAGCCTTTTCTGCTAGCTGCAAGTATGTTTCTTTAAGCTTGCTGTTGTATCTTCACCTGTTTGTAGAAATACTTTGATAAAATAGATTCACTGGCTTGCATCATATGGTGGCTTGTTGGTTCCTGTATGTTGCACCTATGCACAGGTGTATTTCCAAGTACATTTGTCTAAAAACTTAGATACTTCAATTTTTCCTTAGCTAACATTAAAATTTAATGCTTGATACTTCAAGGGATTTTGGTTTTGTTTTGTTTCATTTTTTAAAAAACACTGATAAAACCCAGGTGTATATAATAGTTACAGTGCCCAAAACTCTCTGTAATGTGCAGCTATGTTCAGAGTCTTGCAGGTTGTATTTTAAAATGGAAAGGGTCCTGGGAATACATTTCAAAACATGAACAAGAAGGACAACAGCTTCAACTTTGTTGTTGTAATTCAATGCATGTAAGAGTGCCAGGGCAGCAAGGCCAATTCTCTGGCATCCTCAGGGTCATTTTCACACACATTTTTCTATCAGAACTATTAAAATGGTAGAGTAACACTTAGGACAAATGAAAGTTGCAAAATTTTATTAAATACATCAGTATGTGAATTGGCTTCAGCATTTGGCAGGTGGCTTGTTGCTGTCTGTGGAAGAGGAAGGTTTTTACACACCTGAACACTGAGAAGCTGTACCTTTTTATGTAAGCAGTGTAAAAACTGCAGATTAAGGTCACAGTTATTGTTTTGGTGAAGGCAAAGAAAATTTGAATAAGAGAAAAGTGGTAGCTTTTACAGGGAAGTGAGGAGATGGGAAAGGATAGGAAAACTTCACAAACTGGGCTATTGTTTTCCAGACAAACAAACACACTTGTGAATGAGATTTACACATTCACAACGAGTTCACATCTGATTTAAGTGAAAGAACAGAGTCTTAAACATTTGCCTCCATCCTTTCTTCATGCATCCTTTTTTCACTGGCTTTCCCCCTTTGCTCATTGTCATACATTCGTGTTTTCACTGGCCCATCTCAGGAAGGGATTTCCTTTGGCATTCTCCTTTAATAAAAGAGAAATGAAAAGTTTCTGGGTTTACATAAATTTATTGTCAGCCTCCAGGCTTGTCTTGCTGCACCTGTAGTTCAAAATAATTTGCCAAACACTACTAGCAGATTGAGAATACTCTTGTGTTTCATTTTTTTCTTATTATCTGCTGCAATATAATCTGATAAAGAAACTTTATCTTTTCCATGCATAGTCATGGAAGTAAAGGAGGATTTATCCTTTCTCCTAACATGGAAGAAAGAGAGAGAAGAATGAAAGTGGGAAAACCCTTTGAATGAAAGGTTTTCATTCCCCTGCAGAAACTGAAATTTTATGTCACTGATAATTATATTCAAGCCCCTAGAAAAAGTGCACTTGCTGAAGCTTTGGCATTCTGCAATATCGCAACATCCAATGCAGATTTCTCTTCACTTTTGTTCCTTCCAAGTATATCACTCACATTTGGTCTCCATTTTGTAAGCAGTGTGAGTTAAGGCCACTGTCTATCTGTTGGAATTCTCGGAGTTTTACTGAAAAATCTCTTTACCTGATGGTGCCTTCCCTGGGAAGACCATGAGCTAGAAATAGCGAGAAAAATATATTCTACACCTAAAACAATAAATAGTATTTATGTGTTGAAACAGAAATGCAGCAATGCAAATTCCCCACAAGAACTAAAAGAAAAAAAAATCTCTCCATGCTGTCAGTCTTGTTTTTGCTGTGTTTCATTTTATGATTGCTGGTTTTACCTGTGTGTTACAAACCCAGGGTTCAATTCCTTCTACCTTGATTGCAGTGTTGGTTACCAGGAGGTCTTGGGAAGGTTATTTCCATTTTTCCTTCAAGGATTCAAAGTTGCAAGTCTTTACATATACCAAATCTGCAGGTTGGTATAATTTAAGCATAATTTTTACCACCTTCCTGTTTTATTTGTGTGATAGGGAAAGGCCTCTGGCCATCTAGAAAATGTACCTACCAACACCATAAGATACCTGTACCCTTTTTGTCTAAGTAATTCAGAGAAACCTATTTGCCAGTAATCTCCAGGTGAATTTCCCTGATTACTGTCACAGGAGGTGGCCATTTCAGATTTATAGGATTGTTTTTTAAACAAATTGGACATTTGACTGCTATTGATTTTGCTGTTTCAGTCATTCACACACTAAGTACAGAATTTTGGAGACTAGAGATCGTGGACTCAATTCCCCAGTGGGTTTTGTTGTGTTCTTTTTCTGTTATTTCCCTCATTACAGGAGGTGGAACTACAACCTGTTGGCTGCCCACCATCCCTTATTGATTCTTAGTGGGTTTTAATATATTCTGAGTTAAGTTCTTCTCTGCAGGTGCTCAATACTGAATAAGTTGTTTCTGTATAAATTTAAAAAAATTACCTTTTCATTCCCAGCCAGCAATGTAACCAGGGAGTCAGCTGAGGAAGATTCCCCTGGACCCTTTCAGGGCAATTCTTCATCTTCATTTAAGGTCGTTGGTTTGATTGTATGAAGAGCGAGGTTTAGGTTTTCTGTCTGATTTTCCTCCAGCCTGGGGACATTCCCTTTTCCAATGTTATTTGGCTGCATGCACAAGGGGATATCTCCTCTGAAATATAATGCCTGCTAAGTACAGTAAAAGCTCCTGTTTGTATAATATATTTTACATGAATATTCATAGGATTTTGAATGCATTAACATGTGTTCCCTGCCCTTTGTGAATGTGTTCTTCTGTCCTGGGGGGTCTCTTTGGTGGGCCCTCGTGGTTGGTGACCCCAAAGTCATATCTGATTTCCTGATGAAGTGGTACAAGTTAGCATAACTGGGCTGGTTGCTTTCCATTTCTTCCTACAGAATGAATATAGTGTGGCTCTATAGGCCAGTGTTTTTGTAGAATAAGCATTGTATTAACCCACCAGGTGCAAATTATTTCTCATCTGGCAACAATTGGGGAGTGGAAAAAACATACTCACAGAGGGAAACTTAAAAAGATTTGTTAGATGTCCCTTATGTATTAACAGTCTGAAAGCACATTTCTCCCCCTCAACCCTATAACATCTCATGAGTGTGTTTCCTAAAGTAGTCTAGTGAATTTAGGTGAATTAATCTCAGTTCTTGAGCAGCTGGATTCATAATGTGGTCTTGCAGAGGAATACATAGTCTAGTTTAATAATACAGAGCTGTCTAAATAGATTACATGGCTTTTAAACAATTCTGCTTTTCAGTGCAAGGAAGGCAGAGTCAGATGCCATGTTCAGGAGCACAGCATAGGTATAACAGACCTGTACACCTACACAGATCTACACCACAGGTGTGACAGCCTTCTAAAATGGCTGTAAGTCTTCCTACTGTTCATCCAGCTCTAAATGCTCTTTTGTCTCTAAAGAAGAAAAGAAGTTGTTTGTACTGTGAGATTTGATGTATCTAACTGAGCCTTGGCTTTTAATTTACACACCTACATAATCCCTGCAGAGAAGGAGGTGCTCTGCATTATTCTCCTGGGATGTGCATCTTTCTCTATTGACTGAGAGATGAGATGTGGAGGGAAAAGCAATCTTCCTTTATATTAAGTTGGAAAGACATGAATATATCCCCTTCTCTCCCACTACCCATGCTGATGAATATTTTATTCAAGCAAACTGATTTCCAGACCTGGAAAAAATATATGAGAAAGCATGTGGTGATTTAAAAACAAAGAAAAAACTGTCATGTAGAACAGGCAAAATGCCATGTGTGTTGGCTGCAGCAGTAAAGCCCATGGAGAGAGCAGTAGGGACTGGAATTAAACAGCTTTGAAAGCCATTTCACTACTGGTGTGTAAGCTGCAAGGTGGAGTGAAAGCCAATTCTCTTATCTCAACAGCATGAGCATTACAATCACAGCTGTCTGGGGTTTTAGTTGTCACCTGGACTGTCAGGCAGTTTAGTGTTCTTGCACAGAACAGTGTTTGGATTTACCTTTACGGTCACATCTCGAGATAAAGGTGCTTATGCACATCTCTGATAGCAGGCTCCTCTGCAATGCTCAGATATGCATCCAGAGGATTCATCAGGAATGTTTTGCACTCAAGAAAGTGCTTAATTTTTGTTTAGATCCCCACGTCCCACTTTTTAGCCTCTACCAAGGCCACCGCTGATCTTTGAATCAAGAGGGATTTGTTAGCAGGACTTCTTGCTCATATGACTGGGGAAAAGCCCTGTTTGGTTCTAGAAGTGGAAATCCAGGCCCTTTAAATTTTCTTGAAAATTTAAATATTTCAGTTACATTAGAAGAATTAAGTCTTTAGTTGCTTTATGTGAAAGTGACTGATTTATTGATTGATACATGTGTGCTTTAGGAGAGCACATAGTATTTATCTCAACCTCCCCAGTATTACTCTGGAACTCTGTGAAAAACAAAGAAAGAACTGACTATCTCAGAAAAACCATAAACATCTTATCTCACTCTTTAATATAAAAATCAGCCAACAATAGCTTCAGTAAAACTTTCTGATACAGTAAATATAAAAATCAATGCTAAGTAATCCAGAGGACAATCAAGTCCGTTATAAAACCAAGTTACAAATCCCCACGAGACCACTGATATCAATGGAACCTACTGTTGATTTAAAATTTGGATAAGTTTAATAACTTTGAGTAGCAGAGGTGATGCTTGTCAGAATGAAAGCTAGGGTCCACTCTGAAGTGGTAGCATTCAGATTTCAAATAGCTTCTTTCTGCTTGAGAAGAACATATATTTTTTTCCCTCTGCCCCAGAAAGAGTTGCATGCTCTAAAATCTGGACGTTTTTATTGAGATCGCTGTTGTTTATGGGTACTATTTAAAATTCTGAAACTACTTGAGCTTAGTTCTATTGATCTCTGTCTTCCTATAAATTTTTGGGACCATTTGAAAAACTATTTAAATTGCAATGCAAGTAAGGTGCTGCCTCTGTAAGACCAAGGAAATATCTTTAACTACCTTTTAGATAAAAGCTAAAGGTCTTGATGTCATTTTTTCACAGGCATCTTATTAGCCAGTGTGACATGTGGGGGAAACTTCTGGTTTGTAGCAGTCAGTGTGTATTTGTTGAGAACAGTTATGTCAAACCAATTTAATTTCTTCCAATGATGAGGTAACTGGCCTTTGCATAGAAAAAAGAAACAGATGTTGAATATCTTTAGTAAAGCTTTCTCGTTGATTTGCACTATATTCCCGCAAGCAAGCTCAGTTAATACATTTAATTGCAACTGGTAAAAAAGAATGTCAGTAGTCATGGGACAAAAACCAGACTGGATGAGTAAACACAGTAGGATGTTTCAGGGATCCATCCTGTCTGAAATACAACTCAGTGTTTCCATCAGTTACTACGATAACAAAATTGAGGATGCTGCCTCGATTTTAACCTGGGGAACAACTGCGCAGGTAGCAGTTCACTAAAATATCTGGGAAGTTGTGTGGATCAGAAGCTGACCCTCTAACACAGCTATCAGAAGAAAAAAGGTAAATGAAATGGGAGGGTTGGAAAAATGTGAGATTCTGAACATTGGTAAAAAACATAGTTGGAATGTGGTGGCAAGTTTTGGTTTAGAAGAGAATCACGTGCCCAGCATGTGACAATCATGTGGCAGTCACACTTGGTTTATGATGATAATAAGAATTACTATGCTGAGTTTCACTCAGCACAGTGTAGTATAGGAAGAGTCCAGAGCAGGAATCCTAGGAATGCACTGATTTCTTATCCTTGTTTTTACAAAACTGAGGTCACTGGCAGTTAGAACAGACATTTTCCACTCACTCTTCACAGTTGTAAAGTAAGATAAATGACTTGAAATCACAGCAGCCTACAAATATAGTACAGTTAGCCTAGATGACACAGTAATTCAAATAAATAGAACAATAATTCAAAATAGTACAAGCAATCAAGAGTGTTCACTATCTAATATCCACTTAGGCTTCAGCAGCTCCAGAATTCTGGATTCTGCTCTTTTACTGAACTGAGTGTTCAGGATAGAGGATGTAAGTGACTCCACAACACTTATCTCTGTTCACTATAGGCAGGTTTTAAAGTATCCTAATGATTTTAATTCAAATACCTGTTAAGTAATAAGCACTGAAGGACTTAGTTTCCCCTTTACCTGCTGTTCCTCCTTCCCTTAGGGCTACTGCTTGCCATGAACACACCCACACTCTTAACTGTGTCACCAAAAAACGAGTGACTTGCCTTAAAAACTCTGACTTTAAACATCAGGTGTTTAGCACACAGGGGAAATGGCAAAATAACCCAAAACAGTGCAAAGCAATAAAAGTTATTTGGGGTAACAGCCACTGGGGAATTCAGTGTTTGGGTCATTAGAAGCCCAGCAGATGGATCTGTCTGTCACATGATGAAGGAAGTAAACAAAGTTAAACTTCCCAGTGCTCTGTGCTTATGCCTCATCATTCCAATAGCCTGGCTAACCCTCAGAGCCACTTCTGATGTGGAGCTGGAGAACTGGGCATTCTACCAGCTGGACCAGGGAATCACTTTCACCAGGAACTACAACTTTCATTTGTTGCCCAAGAGCAATGAAATTCTTCTTTCTTAATGAGTGCCAGCAGCACTTGAACCTGTAATGGGTAGCAAGTCCACAGGAGAGGATGTGCCAGGATTTCGCTGCTGCTCAGAAAGATGTGAATGATTTTAAAAAATTTTGTTTTTTCCAGCGAGCAGCTTGCTTTCTTGTTTAGTAAATGCCAAGCTAGCCACGCTGCGCAGTGCCACAGTTTACAGTTTAATTGCAGAGAGAACACCATGGGTGTGCTGTACCTGCACTAAGGGAAAGCAGCAACTAGCAAAGAAGAATAGTTGAGGCAGAGAAAAAAATGCTGGTAAAAATGAATAAAGAAAAGAGAGAGCAAGGGACTGGAAGAAATTAAACTGAGGAATAAGCAAGATGTATTCAGTGTTATTCACCAGAGATTCTATGCCCAAACTTTGCCTCTTACATTAAGTCTAGGTAGCACTGCATGAGATTCTTGCTTGTTGTAGATAAAGCTGCTTTGCCATTTGGGATATGTGAAATCTCTCAGCACCTTTTGACACTTCTGAGAGTGGAGATGGTGAAAAGTGAAGAACAGTCTTGAATTCTCCTCCTACTCCCTGAAGAAGGGAGCTTGGGCAGCCTTGCTCATGCTGATCTTACAAGAATACCCATCAATGCCCTCAGCTGCTAGGCATACAGAACAGCATAACCTGTCTCCCCACCTGTCAAAGAGCCAGTAAGCTGCACTCAGCTGTCCAGCTGCCAGCCACAGGCAATCTTATGCTAGCAGTGCCATGTGAGCTAAAATCTTGCTTTCCTTTGAGGCAGCAGAGACCACTGGAGAGAGACACCTGTTTTTTCATACTATCAGGAAACACATTGTGAGGATGACTTTGCTAGTTCTTTCAGCTCTCATTGCTGGAAGGGCATTATTATGAAGGAAGAGCATTATCTCGTCCACATTAATGCAATCCATGCTGTCATTGTGTTTACATTCTGTCAGGGCTGGAAGTCTGAACTGTAAGATGAGTTTTTCAAGATGCTGGATGTATCTGCATCAAAAATGAGTTCCTTGCCTCTGTGTCTTCATCTTCCTTAGCAAAGTAAGAGAGAAAGTACATAGGTAAAGGCAAAACATTTTACTTATAGAAAATTTATGGTATGAATCTCAGTTGTTATGGGATTTGGGCACAATTTCATGTGTTTCCTTTCCACACAGACTACCTCTTCATTTGAGTCTTTGAAGAATTGTGTTTCTGTATGTTTAAACCAGTTTTCAGCACCTGGGCTCCCATTTGGTTAAATTATGTGCTATGTTGCTGTTAAAGCTGTCACAGTGCTTTGTGGACCAAGTATAAGTTCAGTCTGTAATTTTCACAATGGTGTCTGCCTTCTAGGATTTGTGAATTGTAATAATACCTGTTAAATGTTTCCTTTGCTCTTGGTGATGAGGTAACTTTTACAAAGACAATTATTCTTCCATCAATGGTTGTATCATTCAACTTCGTTTTCTCTGTTCTGTGTTATTCCACCTACTATACTCAGCATCCCTGCTCCTGCTGGTACAAGCTGTTGTCCCAGTCTGCTCCAGACTTTTAATCTGTGAATCTTGGTGTTTATTCTAAGTCTTCCTTTGATACAGTGTCCCTGTGATTGAGCTGCTATTGGCCTTCCTGCCCTGCCAATCCTCCAAATTAATTCCTTTCACTTCCAAATTTCTATCTTTCTGCTGCAAAGTAGATTGTGTTCCTGATACTATGATTTTTGTGCTAATTTTATGCTTTTTATCAGTGAACCCCAGCATGGTTCCTGCTGCTTGATTGGATGCCTGTGCTGACCTAGCATGCAGCAGCAATTCCTTTTTCCCTTCTGCATTGCTATTTTTGTTTCTTGCCCTCTTGATAATTACTAAGTTTTGGGTTGTTTTTTTTTTAATTTTTTAATTTAAATCAGCTAATTCTCATTCATATTATTTTCTTTTACCTCATCTCTGTCCAATAAACCTGCTGTGTTTGATTTGCTCTGCCGTTTATGTGACTGCTTTGGCTTTAAGTGTGTGTATACACCTGTTTTAGATGGACTTGCTTTCCCTTTTTCTCATATGGCTTTTGCAAATACGGCCAATTGCAGCCATACTGTAGAGAAGTAAAGCTATCCAGGAAAATTAAACTTCTACCCCTTCTGTGAAAACTAGAGCACTGGAATGGGCTCCCCAGGGAAGTAGTCACAGCACCAGCCTCACAGAGTTCAAGAAGTGTTTGGACAATGCTCTTTGGCACACAGTGTGGTTCTTGGGAACGGTCCTGTGCAGGGCCAGGAGCTGGTTTCGATGATCTTTATGGGTCCCTTCCAGCTTAGCAAATTCTGTGATTTATTGTGATTCTGTGATTCTGTTACTGTAGCAGAAAGCACATTTTAAAGAAATTTTGCTAATATATGTCTTTCTCAGTTGCCAGTATATATCTGGAATTTGTGTATAATTGCTATGAAAAACGAATCAAGTTTAATTATACACAGCTGTTTAATAAACAATATCCTATGTTCTTTACCATACAAACAAGTTATTTTTTTCTCTGAAGGCTTGTTCAATTGACAGACTATGTTTATGTCTTTTCTGCATGTACCTGACAGCTGCTTTTGACACCCTTCTTGCTTTCTCCTTTATGGGGTTCACAGGCTGCTGTTGAGCAATTTCCTATACTTAAGTATTCTATATGACTTTTTTTAATCTTCATTTATCATATGAATTTTTTTTAATCCTTTTTTCCTCCTGTAAAAACTCGCTGGTTGAATAAAATCTCTCTTCTTTGGCTCTATCTTGCTAGTGGTTATTCTACTGAGACTGTCAATGGAAATGCATGAAGCTGAAAAGTCTGCAACAGCAAAGAGCGGTAATCATTCAGTGTCATTCTAGAGGCAATGAGGTCTTTCAGGGGTAAAATAAGTTCACAGTTCAGGCTATAGCTATATTATGCCTCGTCTCTGGGATACATTAAAAATTACTTCTGTTTCAGTACAGATTTCCCGTCCTGGAGAATAGTGTTGGCATGGGTGACAGCATCTGTTTGGATGACTGCATTTCTGATTTCCAGATTTCTTCAGAAAAGCTCTGTTACTCTGAGAGTTTCTGCTACGGCAATTCTTATTTTGTGTTGCCCCATCCAAAGGTAATTTTCTTTATCATCCATTAATTTCAGTAGTTGTTTTCTACATGGAAAACTGTAAGATCTGCAGTGTGGTTGTTTTAATTGAATACAGTTGAATGAAATAAGAGGCATCAGGGTAAGGCTGTGCAAGAAAAAGGACTGTACAATACAGGGCCCTTGCACTTGGAGGTGAGGATGTTTGGCACAGACTATAATGCTTATGAGGGGAAAACCTTATCTCTACTACTAGATTTTTCCATTTTCAAATGACCTGTCACATACATCTTCCATCTCCTTTTCTGTGTTAACCTTAAATGTAGATACCTTTCACCCAAAATTTCCCACCTGACATTTCAGGCAAGAGTGAACAGTTCAACATGTTACCTGTGGGGATATGTTTAATTGTCATTCCCTGCCTAAGTTCTGTCAGGTACTTTCCTCAGCACTGCCTCTTTGGTGATAGATTATCCTTCATTGCTGAAGGTGGGACTGTTCCAGATATTGTGAAATAGCAATTAGGTATTTCCAGTTTTCTGTATTGTCATTAGAATTGTAAGAATTCTTTCCATCCAATGTTAGGATGCCTTCTGAAACTAGAGATTCGCTAAATATGTTCTTCAAAATTATCATTCAGGAGAGAAAGATAAAAATGTCATTGAGCAACACTTGCCTAACTCATCTTTGCTATCTTTTGTCAGTGACGGAAAGGCTTGAAACCAAATATAACTGAAGTTAAGCTCTCTTTCTTTAGGAGAGTGAATAAATAAAAGAATGGAAATTTATAGTATCTGGCAGTTTGACTTCAGAATCTCTGAGAGGGATGTTCAAACACTTCCTTGCATGATAATAATTTTTATCACTGTTGACTACTATGTTTCTTGAATTACCTATAAATACGTCTACAGCAGTGCAAAGCCATGCTTACAAAGCATTTCTTACACAACCCAAAGGAGAATAGGGGAAGAGATCCAGGTCTGGGTTATCTAAAGAAGGAGGAGGAAGAGTATTCTGGGGCAATACCTTAGAAAAGGACTACAAGAAGAATAAAATTTGATATGAGAAAGTTTTAAAGATTTACATTGAACCTAGCTGCAATTTCAAAATCCTGTTTCATCCAGATGAGCAGTCATATTGGCAGAGTACTATAGAGAGTAAAGATGTGAAAAAAAAGGTCTTAATAGCATGGGTGAGACTCATGTTTATGACAGCTTCTGAAAGCTCTGTTCCTGTACCCGATCAAAATGAAATTTCCATGCTAAGTTGCCTGAGATACATTCACGTACAATATAAATCTGAGATGAAGTGTGCCATAAACATAGGACAAGTTTGGCTTCTGTAGGAGAGAAGCTCTTTAATCTGTAATGCAAATTTCAAAAGCTGTATAATGAACATAAAGAGCAATATAAGGAAATAATGTAACTTAAAATTGCTTTGGAGGAAATTATTTTTATAATGGTGCAAGTAGGAACAATTTAAAATTACTGCATAGTGCAAAAGATTCTTTTCCATAAGAGTGAAAATTGTGGAATTGTTACGTCACTGTTTCTGAGAGGAGACCAGAAAGAAAATCTGCGTAGTCTATCTCTGGAACAGGGATCTTGCCTTTCAGCAGCCCTCTTGACCTCCATGGCAGAGATGTGAAGGGACTGATTATTTCAGGGATGCCCTATAACACCTAACTCAGTCTCAGACCACTAACAAGAAACACACAATTTTACATTAACAGAGTGTAGAAGGAATCAATCTGTTTTAGAGCATGCCCTCTAGTAGATAGTCCGTGAAAGCTTTCCTAAGATAGTACAAGTAAAAGTAGCATTTTTTTGCAGCAGTCAACTATAGTGTGCTTTGTTTTTCCATGCAGAATAGAAAATTTTATTTACAGCAGCTTATCACAGTAATAATAACAGTATTCCATTCACTATTCCACATTCCTCCACCAAGTTATAGGGTAGGGATCTAACAGACACCTTGATCACAATATGCCCTTTTTACCTAAAATCATCATCTAGCTGCACCTAAGTTTTTGCTGTTACAACAGACAGCTTCCATTGCTGATGCACTGTCATGCCCAGCAGCTGGTTTTGGACACAAGGCTCCACTGGCAGAAGTGCTGGGAAGGGCAGTAACTGTGAGCCAAGCCAGCAGGCTCATAGGCCACTTCCATGTGACTGACCACAGGCATGTGTCCCAACAGAGCTGTACCATAAAGATGAGTTCATTTATGCTGGGAATCACAGAGGGAAGAGTGCTTGGAGTATTAAGCAGCAATAAAGACAGGAGGATCTATTGAAGGAGACCAAATGTGTACCACAAGTACCCTGAACAAATTCCTGGTTTTGAGGGAATAATTTTTGTCCTATTCTGTAATAAGTAAACTTTTGGTTTAGGCCCTGATGTGAGTTATGCTGAGAGTATAATAAGCAGTATTGCAGAGAGAATTTTTTCTGGCTCAGTGGAAGAAAGCCAGGGTGCTAAGGAGGATGCTGAGATATGGCAAATTGTTCCATGCCCTCCCATTGAGTGTACTAGAAGTGCTGTTAAGTGCTCAGGTATTGCCACCAAGTGTTACTCTCTCAAAAAGGAGCAGACTGACTGTGTCTTTGGGTAAACCAAAAGAACATGTGGGAACCTAAGTTGACAAATTATTGGTGGAAACTTTCATATTAAAAAAAATTTGTATTTGTAGCTTAATATGTATAATTTTAAAATTAGACATTTTCAGGATTTTCACTGCACTGTGATTTGGGAGACAACCAGACTGATGATTGAGGGAGAGAGGCTATGTAGCTGCAACAATGAAGATAGGAAGTAGATTTGACTGAAGTGAAACAGCTCATGGGGCATGGAAGTACCCTTGTAACATGCAGCTCTCAACCCTTTTGACCTATGATAGACAGTTTTTGTGGCTGATGCAAAAGGAAATTAAATGATCTAATGGAGTTTTTAAGTGGTAAATAAAATTCAAGTGAAATCTAAAGATTGTGATACCTGAAAAAAAATGTATTAGTGGTTCAACAAAAAAGTATGAAATGGGACAACTCTTTTGGCAAAGGCAAGGTTGTCTATAGTCACATTTTTTTCTCTTTGCTCTGATGAATAAGTGGGGAAGAACAAGCTTGAGGATAACTGGTTTGATGTGGCTGATATCCTGCAGCTAATTTTTATTGTAGTGTCTAAGCCCTATCAGTCTAGTTCAAATATTTCACTTGCTTGTGTGACCTAAAAGAATTTTAAGCAACTGCGTTAAATTATTTTAGGGGGTTGATATTAGTAGTTTCAAATGTCTTTCCAACAGTTTTGGTTTTGGCAAATTAATATTTTCTAACACTTTGCCAAAAATAAAAAAAACTCAGACCTAAAATATTTTGTCAAAAAGATCATGACCAAACCAATCTGACACCATTTGTGCTGGGGAACAGATATGTATAAACAAACATTGATTCCATGTCACTGATCTGTTTGAATGCTGGCTCAACATCTGTTACTGTTTGGCAGAGAAGGACAGAATGTACAGACTTTTAAAGCCTTGTAAAATGCTTTCATATTTATGTAATGATTGATATTCCATTGCAATTAATAACCTGATAAATTCTTCACCAGAGGATGAGAGAAGTTAACAGACAAGCACATCTGCTAGTCTTTTGGAGATTCAACAAACTTTTAAATGAGATTCAGACTTGGAACTCCTTTTGAGTTTATTTTCATCCTGAAATCCAGAGAGGATAGTAATGGGCTGAAAGGAAACACACTGTATTGCCATGAAATGTGTCCCAGAGGAGCCTTTACAACTGGTCTATCACCAGTTTCATTAGTCAAATGTTTTCACTGGAGAAATAATGGGAAGCTGGCTGTTTTCCTAGCAAGTGAATACCACCATCTATGACACTTCTATGCTTTAAAATATTCCATCTCACAAATTATAGTAATGATGTAGTCATAATCAGTGGAGAAAGAATTCTGAAAATACTGTTTAGAAATTCTGTGAGCAAGAAAGACATTAAAAAATTTAAATTAATTCATTAAATGGCAGAAAAGTGAAATTTTGAAATGAAGAAAGATAATAGTTGCAATCTTAAATGTTCAAGTGTCCTATTCAACATATTTTTGTTTACATTTGAGGTACATCGCCTTTAAACCAGATATTCAAACTTTAATGTAATTAGACGTTATCCTCAATAAGTTTCATGGTATTAAAATGTTCTGTAAGCTGATAAGTAGATATCCCCAAGCTGATGTTAAAAGAACTCAAAACAGAGCAGTGCAGTCACTCCACTGGTCTCATCCAGTTTGTTGCTTAGCCTGGCAGCAGCTGGTGAAGCTGAGATTGGAGCTAGAATCGTTAGCAGAATTTTGCAGTGTTCCATGGATGGCTTTGGCTTCCATGCCCGCTTTCCCTGGGGGCAGGCTGTGATCCCCTGCAAGAAACACAGCCCAGAGCTCCTACATGTCCCTGTGGAGCCTGCAGCAAAGCTGCTTTGTCTTTTCCAAGGCTAACTGGCTAAACATGGCTAGATGTTGGCTAAACATCAGGTTCATATTTTTGAATGGGGCACTTCACAGGGGCACACAGCTGTGTTCTCAGGCAACTGAATTTACAGAACTAGGAACTTAAACTTAGTTTCTCATTTGACTTAGAACTATAGCAGCCAGCGCTGGGAAAAAAAAAAAAAAGTGAGAGGACAAAGACAGCTGGCAAATCTTGAAAAGTACATGTGTAGGTAAAAAGAAGCTGCTTTTATGGTCATGTTTTAAGAAAAAACCTTAACTTCATTATAATATAATGGTGTGCAATTGAGGTTGACAAATTAAACAGTGAAGATTGGAAAAGGCCAAGATTTAGGTTGCATGTGAGCTCTCATGAGTGTGCATCACGGCACAATATTTGCTCTACATAGGTTCTCTCAGGCTCTGTTACTCCCAGTGTATTCTGTAGTGGTTTTGAGCTTGAATCACTGAGCAAGCAGCAGAGAGTGAGTTCTTGTGGGTTTAATTTCTTTCACAGAACAAATGCAGGGGAAAGTGTAAAAGTCTGCACTAGAACAAGTCCAGTATAAAGAGAACTTATTGAGAACACAAATACACAACAACCTCTGTTGATCGTATGTGAAGTTGTTTTCCCAGAATGCTTGTAGTTGCACCTGTTTGAATCTGTTTAAATATTATGTGCATTTCCTCTGCTTTAAATAATAAAAATTTTATTCAGTTATGATACAAAGCTTTCCAATCTGAGAAAGCCATTGAAATATGGCTTCCCAATCTTGTTCTGGAAAACCACAGAGCTTGTTTCATGGTATTATCTTAAGTTAACAAATACATTTTATTTGAAACACAAACAAGGCTTTGAAAATTTTGGCACCACTGACAAAAATTTTTATTAGATCAGTGAAGGAAAATGGGGTTGGATGCTATTACCAAATGATTGAATGGAACTTTTTTGGTAATGATATTCCCGCTATTTCAACCCTTGAGTAAATTTGCTGCTAGAAAAGCTATTTAATCTGTCATTCCCTTCCACAGTAAAGTTCTGTAGTAGAAGAAAAATGAATGTTTGCTAGATATTTGCAGTCCATAACGAAAGAAAAAAAATTAAATTGGAATATTTTGATTTCAAAAGCAAAAACAGTTGATGTTAAAAAGTAAAAATCATCTTCCCCAAACATGGCACACATCAATTTAAGTTTTAATTAGAAGTAACAGCACCAATACCATCTTGATGCTTGTCAGAATATTGAAGAGTTTTTGGCAGATGCTGGCAATACAGTAGTAAATATGAATCTTTCCCTTCTGTATAATTTAATTTTTTAATGAAATCACACTGCTTATAGACTCTTCAGGTACATTCAAGCCCACAGGGTATTGTGTACACACGTCACAGCATAAGCCAAACTGTTTCCTTAGGTGAAATCGATGCAAGTCTAAAAATAACTCTATGAACATATGTGCTACAATATTTTGAGGTAACCTTTGTTTTCTCACTACTTAATGTAATAAATCAAAACTGTAGAGCCAAGCACATGCTGTTTCAGCTCCTCTTGCAAAGCCGTACATTTATTCTCAGTGCAAGAAGGAAACTTCTGATTTGTATATAATATAAAATCTGTAGAAAGTGCTTATGTGGTAGGGTTTTAAAAAGAAATAGTAGTATTTGTAAAGAACTTACCTCTAAAAAACTCCCATGCTAACAAAAATGGTGGCTGATGGGAGAGTAACTTTCTATTGAACTTTTTACCACTTTAAGTGCTCTATACTTATAGATCGAACTGTTCCTTATCTTGTGGTTTGTGTTAAGTGAGACCAAGGTCTGTTCACCACAAGCCTGTCTCAGAACAACTTGAATAATACATAGGCCTTTCACATTGTTGTGGGTTTTCTTCATGGTCCAGTACTTAGCGACTGGAGCTGCTTTCATCATTTGAGGAGTAAAGCAAATTGGTATTGAAGCTGAAGAAACATTGCTCTGTTTTGGCAAGTCTAACATGTGTAATCTCTTCAGTGGGAAAAAATTTGTCAGGTTATCAGTCATGATTATTAAATTGGCTCAAGTATTTAAAATGTGAAAGCAAATTGCTTGTGGAAAACAAACTAAGCTTGAGACTCTGAAAAAACAAACAGCTGTTGTGCTTGACAATGAAGGGCTGTGGATGCCAAAGAGAGGCTGTTGCTGATCAGCCTGACAGAAGGACTGAAGGGAAGGAGGAGGATACAAGGAAGCTGATATGAATGTCAGCAGCGCAGAGAAACATCAAGGAGGCAAAAGGAAGAGTTGTGTAGGGAAGTGTAATACATATGCAAAGTTGACAAAGGCACCACCCATGCCTTCAAAGACCTGCACCTACCTAATTAATGAGTATTAACAGCTCTTAGAACAATAACAACAAACAGTGCAGGAAGGGTGCAGTCTGTTTTCTGGTTTGTGTGTCTTGTATTTTGATATGGTAGAAATAAGTAGCAAGGTTGAGTTCAGGTGGTGTTTCAGCAGGATTTTGCCTTTTTGTTTGAAACTGCTGTAGGCTCATGCAATATCTTTTCTTATGACACCATGCCTTTGTCAATTAAAAAAACATCTATATTTGCAATCTAATATTTGTCTTCAGGTGAGTGAAAGAGCAGTCCTGTAATTTAGAGCTATACCTTTTAGCTGGTTTTGCTCAAACCAGCTGAATGAAATACTACAATTCCTCTTAAATTTCTTGAAGACAGTTCTCAATGTATTTTCTTTTAAAAAGGTATTTTTATATTACTGTTACAAATATGAACTAGTGTTAAAGTATGTTTTATACAGATAAAAAATGTAGCAAAAATGTATCAAATTTAATTTTGGATAAAATAACTGCTAACAGCCTATAATAAATTTAAATAAAGGCATGACTTACATTCTTTGTAAAATGATCTGCTTGTAAATTGAAAGTGCAGATTATGATGCATAGATCAAAACAATGATATGGACTCTTTGGTAGAAGACTGATTCAGCAGTTCATTGTGTGGGACTGACATCGTGCAGGTATTTTTGGCTTGTCTTCTAGTTAAGATCTTAATTCTTTTCAATTTTTCTCCACATTTGGCCCTCAACTATTCCTAATATCTGTGGAATGTGGCCTTTCATATGGTAGCAGCCCCAACCAGCCCCCATGTGCTCGTTTTCTCTTCATTAGGGTGGATTCTGAACTTAACGTGTTCTCTGCAGTTGGAGTTTACTGCTAGTCTGTGTGATAAGGACAGTGCCATGAGGCCAGCCCAGAACAAAACATGCCCATTTACTTCTGATTTAATGCGTGCACAAAAAGCAGAAATATTGTTGTGTGAGGCTGACTTTTTATCTATCTTTAACAGCAGCTGAAGAGTGTCAGGAGAGCAGTCTTCTGCCTCACCAGGAGTTCTGACTGAAGGCTTCAGCTTCTTCAACCAAAGTAAAACACTCCACCCTGTCCTGGGATAACTTTTTTAAGTAAGTTGTGGTCAGCGAGTAAATATTGAATTTCATTATATAATAAGGAAGGGAGGAATGGGGGATTCTTAGCTTTACTGCTCACCTGTTGGAAAAGAAGAGATACTTGAAGGGAGATGAGAGCAAAGAACCCTTGTGCAGCCTCTTGGACAGCACTGGTGCTGGTCGCAGATGAGGAAAACAGGCCATCACTGTGGGAAGTGCCAAAGTTGGCAGATTTTTTTGTTTCCTATCAGGAGGTCATAACGTGGTGGGGTGACGTATTACATACAAATGCCATATGGCACCTCTTGACAGTACTGCTGTAGTTAAAAATAACACTTGAACACCATAAGATTATTGTGGATTTTAAGAATGTGTTTTTTTCAATCTATCCTATTAGCAAATTTTCCATTGCATTTAATCTGATTACATTCATTGAAAGGAGACAAGCTACGCTTTTAAAAACATATTTTCTACAGTAAGTCACTAGAAATACTTGAATACAGAAGGTAAAAGACCTTTGAGATCTGTTTTAAGACAGTCAGTAATCCCTTTACTGCTAATGATGTCAAGCATAGAAAGAGACAAGGTATTCCACTCAGAGTATTTAATCCCTTTCAAGATAACTTTCTGAGTTTAGGCTTAAATGCAGCATGTAAAATGTTAATGCAAGTAGTTCTGCTTTTGTTGCCAGTGAATTATTCAGATTTGAGTATCTGCTATGTGTAGTCTGCAAGTTCACAGACAAATCTTGTCTAACTACTCTGACAGTTAATCATTAGAAGCTTTAAGAAAATATAATGTGCTCAAGTACTGTAACTCAGATGATTGCACTAACACAGCTCAAAGAGATATATTTGTACTATAAAGATTATTAAGAAAAAGGTAGTTGTGTGTTATGAAGGCAGGTGTTTTCAAACCACAATTACATCCAGTAAAAATTGTCATGCAAAAGCCAGAGTCTTCTCTAAGTTATACTTGTCTTTGGCTCCGCTGAAACATATGCCTCTTTTGAATGTTTGGCATGTCTTGCAGCTATAAAAACAACTCATCAATAAACAATTGATTATAATTGATCTTTAACAATTATATACAAATATCTAGATGAGCATAAATTGTTTTAAAAAGTGTAATGATCCAAAACGTGGCTTGGCACATGAAGAAATAGTTGAGTGGAAACAGCAGTGAGGTGGTAGGGGCTGGACCTCTACTACTCTCCTAAGCAGTGCTTTTCACCTTTCCTGCCTTGTCCTCCTTTTGTCTGCTTGCCATTTTCTTCATAACAGGTACGACCTACAACTGCGTGAGTGCTGTGGTACATGACATTGCACACTGGGTCTTGGGACAGGGGAAGTGTTAAATCATGTCCCTGCAATATGAAAGCATAGAGTAACGATAGAGATAAAAGGGGTGCTAGCAGGAGATGGGTGTCATCATGGTTTTCTGGGTTTTTTCTTATTCTTGTAACAGATATCTTGTTAACAATCTAACAATCTTATATCTCTTGTTTGTGTAATGTGATAACAAAGATAATTTGGCATGAGGAGCGCACATGGGTGGATGACTTTCTAGGAGAAAGATATAAAGGGGAAAGAAAACATATATGGAGGGAAATGTAGGAAGTTATAAAAAAAGAGAATGGATACAAAGTCTGTATTTCCCATGGAAGGAAAAATGACCCTGAAGATTTTAAGGAAATTGACTTCAAAACTTTTTCATAGCTTTACTCCTTATTAAAGATGGGAGAGTTGTCAGGGAAAGCAGAAGCAAGTTTGGCACAGAATTCAAAAGGCATCAAGTGTTTTGATTCACTTCCACTACTAGCATCCTAAGCTTTATTTTGAATGCAGCGTTGCACACGGGACATTTATGAATGAGTGTGGTCATAATGACTTTTCTCAGAATGGGAAGGAGGTTTTGGGCAATTTCCAGACATTTAGAGGTCCTGTGTTCAAGATGACCCACCAGTCCGTTTTGGTGCTCCCTTGATCCCACTCTACATTCCAGCCTGCTGCAGTAAGCTCCATTATAGCAGAGTTCACATTAATATGAAGGCCAAATGCATTTACTCCTCAGAACAAATGAAAGCCTCAGTCTTTTCAAAAGGTATCAAACAATGCAAACAGCTTCATGGCCTGCAACCAAGCCTGCCTTTGGTTCCTGAAAGCATTTTCTTATTTGCTCTATCTAAATGCTGGGTTCAGCCAACAGATTTCTATGTCTCAGGTAACACCATAAAGAAAATCTCTTTATGTATGCTGGCCCAGGACCTTTACCTGGTTCTAGTTTCTCCATATCTGATTTTCTTGGAATGATTTCATAAGGCAGCAAAAGGGTAAGAGGACATCACAACTCAGTTTCTAGCCTTTTTTTTTTTTAAATTCACATGCTAGCCTGCATATATTTTCCGGACATTCCTTGTTATCACAGTGTCATCTAGGTTGGAAAAGACCTTTGAGATAATCAAGTCCAACCTATGACCAAATACCACCCTGTCAACTATAACATGGCACTAAGTGCCACATCCAGTCTTTCCCTAAACATTTCCAAGCACAGTGATTCCACCTCCCTGCGCAGCCCATTCCAAAGCCCAGTTGCTCTTTCTGTGAGGAAAAAGCCTTGGTACTGCTTCTACTGTGCCTTTATGGTTCTTGTGGTGATTTTATGTGGTGTTTCTCTTGATAATTGGAATAGATTTTCAAGAGCAGATTAAAGATAAGTAAAATTGTCAGAGGCAATATGCAGTAATTGCTTTGTTCTTCAGAGAGCTTAAGAGAAGTGGCAGACGCTCAAATGAGAATTTTCTTATCCAGAATTTTCTATGAAAGTGAAAGATGATAAATAGATATGTTCCTTTTGAAAAGCACTCAAAAATGCTTCAGTACACAGTATTATTACAAACCACTATTACAAGTCATTTGCTAGTGATGCATGAGTGAGTTAAAAGTGGCTTTGGATGTGAATTATTCCTCTTGGCAACATCTACTATTCAAATAAATATTAGCGTTTGGGCGTAAAAAATGTGGAGGAAGAAAAATGGAGATATGTGAAAGAAATATAGAAATAGAACTATATAATAAAACTGTAGTAAGAGTGTGGCAATAGGGAGGATACTAAAGAGAGGACAAGTCATAGAGAAGATGGTTATTATTTTTATTCATGTGTTGAAGGTTATGGCCTCTCAAGGGACATGACAGAAATGTGCAACTTCTTTGAACCTCAGCATTATCCCTCTAGTACAAAAGAAGCAAGGGTTTCTTGTGAAAATGAAGGTTCAGTTGTGTAAATAAAAGTCGTATTGATGTGGTTCAGATTGCAAATGACTGCAGTAATAATGACCTTCAGGGATTGACAGTCTGGAGCTGTGAGGAGGGCATAATGCTCACAACATCAGCCAGGAGAGGAGCAGAGGCTGGAAACTTGTACTCATCCTAAGCTATGATACGTGTGCAAGTTGGCTTCTGCAGTGTTAAAGAGGGGCTGTAAAGTGCTACCTGAATTTAACACTGTGCTCATGTCAGGCTGAAAAATAATTGTCAGTGATGGCTTTATAACTTTAATTAACTTGGTCTTTGTTTACAAACCCCCAAAAAGTTTGAAGTTACACTGCAAACGTGATATTACCTGTTTTTGCACTGCATGTACTCATGTAAGTTTTTGCATATGCTTTTGGTCTATAGCAGAACCATATACCTTCTGAAACAGGATGCTGTCATATTACAAATTATGTGGTATTAAAGAAATCCAAATATCTAGATATATTTGACCCTGTTAAATACCCTCATTTTATTTCAGGGATTCTTATCACTCTGTAGGTCTCTGACATGTCTTCCTGTTATCCATATATTGACAGAGGCACTCATAAAAATTTTGTCCTTCTCAGCACATACTTTTGTATTTTGACTGGATTTTCCTTTTTGAATTTTACCTGCTGCTTTCTGTGTGTCAGGGATTGGGTGTTAGTAGCATCCAAAATTACATTCAGGAAATGTGCAAATTGCCTGGAGAGTAGTGGAAAGATGTTGCATCCATTTCTTACTGTAATTGAGTAAGATAATGAGTCCACAGTTTTCACCTCGAGTGTCACTAGGAACTTGGGGACAGGGACTGGTAAAATTTTCATGTGGATCATGTAATTCTTGAGCATTTGAATGGCTTGTGCAAGCTGTCAGAGAGGGGACTGGAGTTGGTGTTGGTGGCCAGCCTGTTGCTGGACAAATGCAGGATGTGCACTGATGCCAAGGTGGGTTGATTGTAAGCTGGCATGTGAAGTGCTTAGCAATGTCTGGGAGATGGTATGGGGTTTGGAGGGGATCTGTCCTGTGAATCCAGAGACCTCATGCCTGCTTCTGCTTTCCTGGCCAGACTGCAGGGTATCTCAGTGGCAAGTTGCTTTTCCTGTCTCTGCTGTTGCTGCTTTTGGAGTTTATGTGTCTCCTTTATTAAAAAGGAAGTTTTTGGTGGTATGCATTGTCACAGACTATGCATTGTCAGGGACTATGCATTGTCACAGAGTATGCACTATGCATTTGTGCCTTGCTGTCACAAGGCATTGCTGTGAGCTGTCAAAAATCCTGGAGAATTTTCAACTGTCAAAACTTTTTGTAATTTCCCCAGCAGAATATCTTGTGGCCATTCTGTCCATTCCTGATTTGGGATTTTTGCCTCCTTCTTGCCATTCCCCTCAATTACCAGCTCCACTGCATTATTTTTTAACACACACATACAGACATACACACACACCCACCCTCCCTCCTCCCAATTTTATACTTATTGCTTCTTCTGTGGTTTTCTTTGTTCCTCTCCTCTTTGCAGGAGAAGTGCCTCCCTCCCTAGAAATTTATTACTGGTGTTTCTTACCTACTACTGTGATTTTGCTTTTGAAGGATTATCACAATTCACTAAAATCTTTTGTGTAGTAAGCAAATTAAAATGGTAGCCAAAGAATGCTCAGGTTATAAAGTCCTTTACATCCTGGACACTGCAGTATGCAGATCTGAATGGCAAGATTTGCTCTGTGGGCAAAGGAGCCATTGAGTCTGAGTTAACTTGATGGAAGCTGATCCAGTTGCTAATGGGCTTCCTTAAGGAAGCTTAATTTGGGGGCTGTTTGTTTCCTTCTTGTGAAATGGAGTATGGAGTGAAATGAAGCTGAGGGAAATAGGTAGGAAGAATAAGAAAGTAGGAAGAAAATTCAGCTCCAGCTGGGCTGCTTGGATTTGATTTTGCTTTGAATTTTGTCTTTTTCCCTGGGTTGGCTTGACTTTCCAGACACAGATTTTAGTCTAATCCTGAATTATTTGTAATTTAAATGTATTTTAGTTATCATCAGCTGCAGAAATACATAGAAGACAAAAAAAATAAACATGCTTTTAGTTCACTGATAATGTAAATGCTAGGTTGGGGACTATCTCACTTCGAACAAGAACAAATTAGTTTGGAATTTTTTCGCTGACCTGGAAGTTTGAAAATAGTTGACTTTTAAGTAGATGTGCAGTGTTCTGCTTTCAGGCTTTCTACACTTGGTTTTAAAATGAGTGGAAAGAAATGGTTGAAACAGCAAGAAACTTGTGTTAACAGCACAGCTATATGTTTGATACAGCACTGCAGTCTTAGAAGTCCTTTTTCTCTTGCTGGAAACTGTAACTTACTGATTTTACCTGAAGTGGAGCCTACCTCAGACAATTTTAGTTTTCAGCTATAATGACATTTATTAGCTATTCAAGTAACTGCTTTCTCCATGTGATGCTTAGTGCTTCCTTAGAGAGTTCAGGGACAGAGGTGAGAGAGGTGAAGTTTTTTGTTATTGTTGTACGGGTCTGGCCAGGGTGGGATCTGATTCTTTCCTTAGCTGATCAAATACTCTGCTGTGGCAGTTCAGGCTTCTCAGGGAACTGCACCTGATGACAAAAGTATTGTATAAATAGACAAACAGAAAACTACCTGCAGGCTGGAAATCTGTGTTCCCATCCCTACAGTACATTACTTTGGAAGTAAAAGGCAAGGAATTATCAAAAGAAAAGAAATTGTTAATAACACATAAAGTATTAGAAATTTATCTAAAAACAGTTTTAGAGAATCATGTGAAAAAGCTTTTTCTGGCAGCATGCTGACTGCATGTGTGGAGGAGAGAGAAATTGATTACATATTACAAAGCCTTTACTGGCAGCCATCTGAGGGAAGTATTCTCTCTGGATCTAAGGGCTATGAAAAATGTCCCTCCCTAGACTATGCGTTAATATAACTTTTCAGGTGTCCTCAAAAAGTTGTTGCTTAGAGAATGAGCTGCTTCTGACTCCTGTAATAGATGAGAAATGCATGCTCCTGCTTGGACCAGAAGATAATAGGAAAGTGATATCTGTGGTTTGCAGACTGGCTCTGCTTGCAGAGAGAACGCACGAGTCCTTGACCTTCACACACCCAGACAGCTGAAAGCACTGGCAGAAAGAAAATGGTCTCTTCACAATAGATCAAGCAAGGATGGCAGGGGATTTTCAGTACCCTGTAGTAGTTACTAATGGAAAAATAACAGCTGAAAATAATTTTCTGAAATGTTCGGATAGAATGAGCATAACAAAGAGGGATACTTATTTATTGAGGCAGCATCAATAAAGTACATCTTAGCAAGATACTGAGATGTGGTGGTCCAAAGCTGGAATTTCTGTTCAATGAGAAATATCAGCAGCTGGTGTTTTAGCTATATCTGATGAAAACAGGAGATTTTTTAAAAAGCTTTTCAAAATATTTTCTTATGTAGTTATTTGAAATAGAATTATTTACTAGTGTGCATATGACATAGTTTTTGAAACTTCAAAGCTGAGTTCTCAAAGTCCTTGAGATTAGAAATTAGGGTTTAGAGTTCCTTAGTATATGTGATCTAAATTTCCAGTGCACCCACAATTTGGTATCACACAGGTGAAAATCTCTGGTGTCATGTATAGCAGAGGTACCCTGGAAAAGCAGACTTGGAAAACCCAAAGACTTTCAGGCTAATTGTCTGGTACCTGTTTCGGGTTTGTTAAACATCAGTGGCAACTTAGATATTTTTAGAAAGCATTTCAGGCTCAGTGATTCTAAATTTTCCTGTTAAATTTGTTTCACCTGAAAATTCCCAGTGTAGCAAGTGTGTTTGACAGACCTTTATCATTTATGAGTACATAAAATACATTGCTGTATTTAAGCATATAATACATTTAAGTTGTTAGTCTACAGCTTTTGCCCCACTAGTTTGAGTGGATGTCTAATTCAGGTGGTTTTGAGACTTGCATATGGTTGCTATTGAGTCAATGCCAATGCTAATTCAGCCTTGCACCCTAAAGAGTAACAAGTAGAAAGCAGAAGAAAGATATCAATTTTTCTCATTATCTGAAGCAGAGGCTATGTTAACTTTAATATGGAAACCATAAAGCCTAACAGATATCCCTGACAGATAGGGATGTTCCATCTTTGATTAGCTGGAGAATATGCAATCAAAAAAATTTTTTTTTCTTATAGGCAACAACCACCATGAAAGGGAAATATGCCCTGGAGGTACAAAAAATGGAATAACCAAACATATAGAGAAAAAATAGAAAACACACAGAAATGCTTTTATGGAAACATAAGCTAGAAAACTGGAATGCAAATTAAGAACCTGTGTGGAAAAATAAAACAAGAACCCAAGATTAAGAAAACAATATCTAGTGGGAAAAAGTCTTTCTGAGTAGTTGCAGTCTGGTGTACCCTAAAGAACCAGACAACTTAAGGCACATCCTAGGTTTCTGTTGCTGCCTTCTTGTGGGTCATTAGCTGAAAAACAAGGGCGTCAGAATTTTTGTCTGATTTTTGTTTTTGACACTAACAAGAGAAGTCTTCAGCACTAATAACTTAAGTCCTGAGGCTCTTCATTTATTCCAGACAATTCTTGTATCTATCCCAGCTTCAGGATAATGCCACAGATTGCTGGTGAACCTCATATTTATAGGCTTTTGCAATCCTCTTCCTGTGTGTTGGTGAGTCTTCCTCCTCCCTTGCAGTTAGTCTGTCTTTGGTTGTTGTTTTACAGGCTTTTCTTGTTAAATGTTTTCCAGCTGGCAGTGAATCATTACGTGCTACTTTATCTGCCTTCCACCGCTCTGAGGGTTTCTTTATTTATTAGTAAGAACAATAGCAAACTGAAACACATGTCCTTTTCATAGTCATTATTTGCAAAGTACATTGTTCCAGGCCACCTTGCACCTCTGTCATAAATAAAGCCTGTAACAGCCACTTAACATACATACAATGAATATTAAAACCAGCGTTCATTTGGCACCAATTTAAAAATAATAGATTTACACTCTATGTAGATCAGCAGTTTTAATATTTGGCTGAATCTGAATAGGACCTTTAATTCCTTTTATCTTGCAATTAAGCCATTTATTTTATACCAATGTTGCTCACATGGAAGAGTTTACACAAGATAAAACCAGCTCAGGAGCTCTTTCTGTGGAGAGGAAGGAGGTTATTTCTAAGTCACCATGTTTTGGTTTAAACCAAACAATAGTGGGAAAATAGAAAGTGAGAATGGATTCACATCAATATTAAGAATTAAGAGTTCACTCAGGAAAGATCAGGCTGCGTGAAAGTCATACCCTGGCTGAAGAAATACAATAAAGCTGTAGTTAAGAAAAAAAAAAAGATTAATTTCTGCCACTGGCATTTGTGACTGAAAAAAACCCTTAAATGTTCTTCCACCCTGCAGAACTCAGCTTAGAGCTGGCAAGGGACCCTAGAAATATTAGGAACTTGTCATAAACTCTCTAGGCTAGACTTGGATGTGTCTGGAAAGTTCAGTACTGTTATTTGTGAGAGAGAAAGAGAACTGGGAACTGTTTCACTGTTGGAAACTTTCACTTCTCAAATATAGTTTGGAGAACAAATGCCACTAACAGTGGTAGGCAAAAAGCATGTTGGAGAGACAACAGCTTGCAGATTTAATCACCAAATGGTCACTGAAAAAAAACAAGAGGAAGGTCCTGTACCTAGGTCTATTTTGGACTTCTAACCGGGGCATTGCAGAAGGTAACCTTGGACTAACTGACCACATGTAGAGAGTTTAAATTAAATGGAAAATAGAAGTCTGAAACTATATGAATATGACAACCTGAAGTTCGTTGAACCTAATTGCTTAAGGATATGAATGCTGAGGAGGCTTTGCTTTCCTTCAAGTCAAAGACACAGCAAAATATCTAAACTCCTTATTCCTAGAAAAAGAACAATGTTTTTAGAGGATGGTTCCAGTTTTAACATCTTCATCCACACAAGAATTTGTGTCTACATAGGGCTATTCAGCATCACCTGGCAAATTAGTTAAACACTGACTTATCCAACTCCGTTAACAATATGGAATTTGTTCAAATTTTAAACTTGAATTTTGGCTGTAAATAACTGTAAAGGACCTAATTATTGCTGATGTGAGGAGAGCTTGTTCCCATTTCCAAAGCTGCCAGCTTTTTCCTTACCTTGTTGAGTGTCTTATTGGATATTAAGTCATACAAAGGCTATGCTGAGAGCCAGCACCAAACATAATCTTTTCCTTTTTCTCCCCCAGTTAGTTTAATTTTTATTATAGTGTTTTCCAAGTAATAGTTTATTTCTGATATCAGATAGGGCCTGGGGTCTTCTGACTACTGCTTGCACAAAGACTGGGAAAAAGCTGTAGAAGTGAAAGCACAGGTTGTAAAATGCCTCTCAAGGACTTTACTGCCCGTGGTTGCAAGGTTGACTGTAGCAGCAGTGTGGCTTGCACAGCTGGACGTGCAGTCAGCAGATGTGCTGCATATTGCTGGAACACACTGTCTGCCTTCTGGCCCCTGAAAATACTTGACTGAGGCAAACTTTATCCTCATAGGCAGGTATTTTTCAGATGTGATTTTTATGTCTGATGGCAGGTTAAGGAAAAGGGCTGCTGTGCTGCTCTTGCTAACCTGGGATTGCAGGTGCAATATAAGCCTTACGCAAGGCCTTCAGAGGCTTCCTTTTATTCTACCTTGCACATACAAATAGGCTAATTAATTGGCTGGCATAATTCAAGCACCTGCTCTCAGAAACTTTATAAGTTCAGTTACAGAAACTGCTGTGCTATACAGCCCTCACCACAGACAACCCTCCCATATGTCTTGTTTGTGGGTATTCTATTTTTTAGAGAGCGTAGTCCTGGGAATCCTTTAGCATTTATGTTTGGAAACATATTCTGCTCTCCTAGGGCTCAGTTTCCTGGTGCAGCTCACACTTCTCCTCTACTGCTGGGCAGCAGGGCAGGCAGGGAGTCCACCCCTGCCTGCTGCCTCCAGGCTGGGCAGAGGGACCCATGCTTAGGCAACCAGCTGTTCTGCTCCTGCCTCCCTGCAAGCCATTGTGGGACCTTGGATAAATTTTTCATGCTCCTTTTTCTCTTTGTGCAACTCCTTTTTTTGTTAGGTTGAAAGCTCTCTGAACTTTGTATTATCTCCATGTACTGTGGTGAATACAACAGAGCCCTGAACTCTTTTAGGTGCTCCAGATTCTACCACAATGTGAATAATTGCTAAACTAAGCTCCATATGATGCCATTTATTTTCAAATACAATTTTCTTATTGAAGCAAAGGGTGACTAACGCTTCAAAAGACTCTGTGCTGTGCTATGGCTCTGATAAAGATATTGTCCAATGTCCCTGAGAGTTTTTACGATTTGCCTGTTTAATTTTTCTGTTAGTAAGTACCTATATAGACACCAGCTTTTCATAAGAGCTGGTTGCTCAAAGACTCTGTTCTTACCAACATTTGAAAGAACACTACACTTACATATTGGTATGCATCAGGAATAGGCAGCTTATCACCTTGGATGCCCTATACTTGTTACTGCTGAGAATTTGGTCCTGAAGGAGAGTATTAAGGATTGCATTGGATCTGGCTGTGACAGAGCTCATTTTACCACTCCCATTTACCATCCGTTTCTCAAAACCCTTATGTTCCTGGGTTTCAGCCCCAAAAAATCTAATGGGGTGACCCTCTATGCCAAACATCCTCCAAAGCTTCTCTGTCTCTCTGCTCTGCATGTGGACAGGGGAGAGAAAATATAACGAAGGGCTCATGGATTGAGATAAGGTCTAAGATCATTCAGCAAATACTGTCATGGGCAAAAGAGACTCAATTTTGGGATATTATTTGAATTTCTTACTATCAAAATCAGAATAAGATAATGAGAAGCAAAACCAGACCTTAGAACATCTTACCGACTCCCCTCTCTCCTTCCCATCTCTACTTCCTCCCCCTCAGCAGTTCAGGGAAACAGGTTTATGGTCAGTTCATCACTTGTTGTTCCTGCTGCTGCTCAGGGAGGGGAATCTTTCTTCTGCTCCAGCATGTTCCCTACAGGAGACAGTTCTCCATGAACTTCTCCAAAGTGAGTCCATCTCACAAGCAACAATTCTCCATGAACTGCTATAATGTAGGTAATTTTTCCATGGGGTGCAGTCCCTCAGGCACAGCTGGGTCCAACCTGGGTCCCCCACAGGGTCGTAAGTCCTACAAGGAAACCTGCTGCAATGTGGGCTCCTCTGTCCTTGGGTCTGCAGGTCCCTGCCAGAAGCCTATTTCAGTATGAGCCTCCACCATAGCTGCAGGTGGATCTCTGTATCCCTGTGGACCTCCTTGGGCTGCAGGGATACAGCTGCTCCACCATGGTCTTCCCTCACAGGCTTCAGGGGAACCTCAGCTGTGGTGCCTGGAGCACCTCCACTGACCTTGGTGTCTGCAGAGTTGTTCCTCTCATATATCCTCACCCTGCTTTTTTTGGTCTCAATCACATCTATGCAAGGACTTTTTTATTCCTTCTTTCAAAATCTGCTATCACAGAGGTATTCCCACGATTTCTGGTTGGTCCAGCCTTGGCCATTGGCAGGTCCATCCTGGAGCTCGCTGGCATTGGCTCAGCTGGACATGGTGGAGGAAGCTTCTGGCAGCTTCTCACAGAAGCCATCCCTTGCTACCAAAACCTGGCCATGCAAACCCAATACAAGTATAATGTTTTACAAAAGACCAAGCAGCAATTTTCCTTTTTTGAAAAAAAGCTTTTTGTGTTTTTGGAGAGGTGGGGAATAAGGAATTTTCACCTTCTCTGTGATTGTAGTAAAGTGGCAGTAACTGTTTTTCTGCTCTATATATACATTCATCTGAGATTCTGTGGCACAATCTGTAACACAAACTGGTAATTCTGTATGGGAGAAAATAAGCAGGTGATTGCATGTCTTTGAACACATTTAAGCTGCTTGACAATCATGACTGAGTAACATTTTAAAATGATGTTATGAGATAGTGCAACATTCAGAGAAAGTGTGTGTTGGTGGTGGTGTTCCTGCCTGTCCTGTGTCATGTCCTTGCTCCTTGCCTCCCACAATTTCATTGTAAGCAGAAGCACAGAAGGGACTTTGGCTATTTACTTTTGGAAAATAATTTCAAACTACTGTGGGTGAGATGAAAAATATTTTCTATTATGTGGTTATCATTTTCCTTTCCTATAAACAAATATAATGCAAGAATCCCGTTCATTTATTTGCATACTAAAGGCTTTAAAATTCTGCTTAGAAGCTATTTGCCTTGTTACTGAAATAATGTTGGCATTTTTCTAGTAAGAATATGAGCTGTATTTCTGTGCATCAGTTCCGTGTAGGGGTGGGGAAATGAAATCCAGCAGCACTAGATGTATGTGTTAAGTTAAAAAATCATGTATGGAAACTCAGGAATAAATGATTGACAATGCTGGCCTTTAAAAAGGCATAATTAGTCTGTAACATTCCCGCCTATTGAGACTTGTGTTTCCAGTTTGTGTCAGGGTGCTGCTGTTTTTGTCCTGTGTCTGACTGCAGAGTCAAAAGGGAACTGGTGCGTGGGATTTGATTGTTTGTACATAGGGAAGTTAACACTGCGTGGGTTTTTTCTAATCTCCTCCTTCTTGAAGGAAGCTCTGACTTTTTTGAACACAAAGCAAAATCTTTAAAGTGCCTCATGAAGGAAAAACCCCTCCAAATATGTGGATTTTTAGTCACTACAGTTATTTTGTATTATAGTGGGGTTAGCAGAAGAAGAACATAGTCTGTTTAATTCCACAAAGAAGTCAGAGGTAGACTACACTAAAAATAAAGAATCAGAATAGTTACTATGTAGGCCAGGACAGGGTGAATACATACATATAACATTACCCACGACATATGAAATGTGAAATTTAAGTGCAGATAAAGTGCACTTAAACATTTGGAAATTTGCATTGACATCCTAAAAATCCTGAGGATGTGTGGATGTTACATGTGAAGGCCTATGGGCTTTTAATTTGAAAAAAAAAATCTTCTTTATATTTGCACCATCAAGGCACAAACGTAAGGATCCATACTAACTCTTAAAATTGAAAAGAATTTGAAAGAGGAAGGTACTGCTTTTCCTCTTGCACAACTTTTGTGGTTTCAAGTTCTGATTGACATGAATCTTTCAACTCTTAAACATCATTAACTTGCTTCTTTGAGAGATTTCCTAAGACTGGGAAATTTCAGTATCAAGGTACATAAACAAAATTTTCTTTTTATCCTCCAGTTTCTCTAAATGAAAGGATCAGATCTGTGGCATTTCTTTGTGGTTTTGAAGCCAGAAATTGCTGTTTCTTGTCATTGTTGTTGCCACTGATAATGTATGTTAGGAGAAATGAAGAGACAAACAAACTACAAGCTACAAAGTTGTAGCTGTGAATTATTTTTTACTACTATCTCACTATTTTGACAATTTACAGATAGTGAATGAGATGAGCTTAGTCTGAGTGAAGCAAAGATATTGAGAACGGTTTGTTTCATCTCAAGACTTCATTTGTGAAACAGGATTTTTTACAAGCTGCCAGGTACGTTATTGACACAGTGTTTTACCAAATTGCTTCACGAAGGGAAATGTATTGAAATCTCATGTGCAGTAAGCAGATGGACTAATTGAGTAAGTTATTTGTGGTAGACAACCAGCCAATGGTCAAAGCAAGGTTATCACAAGAGCTGGTTATGATTTCTGAAAAAATGGTAAGTATTTGCAATACGAATTTGTGATAAGAATTTGTGTTTCTTAAATTGAATCTAGTAAGTACCATGGGCACAAGAAAAATACATATCTTTAATGGTGTGTCTGAAGCAGAAGACAAATTTCCTGCTTTTGGTATTTTTGTTTGTTTTCCAATGCATCTTTTTCATGTTTTCCATTCTTTTTCCCATTCTCAGTAAAAGCAACTGCAGCATTGTGAGAACATAACAGTGCAGGAGATTTTGGTTAGAGTCCAGTGGTTTACTGCCTGAGTCTTGACAGAGACCAAATATGGTGTCCTATTGCATGACTGAGTTCAGTAACTATTTAGTTTATTAGTGGCAGACTTAGGATGATTAGTAATAGAAAAATTACCAGGAAATAAAAGACATAGTTGAGATGATGGAGTCAGAGACAAGATATAAAACTGAATAAGTGAAAAAAAAAAAAAGACAGGGAAATAAATAGAGAGGGAAAAAATACAGTTGCTGTACAGAAGAAGAAACTGACAGCGATGGTAAATGCAAGAAAGGAGGAAAATGCAGCAAATTTAGGAAGTAAACTGATGCAGAATTACATAAGAAGAGCAATCCTTAACAAGAAAGTAATTTTATTTTTATTATTTTTGTAAAGCTTAGTGTAAAAAAGAATAAATTCAATTGTCTGAATGGCATGGTTGGATGTTAGGATGTGGGGTGCTTGCATTGATTTTCATACTGAGAGTCTTTTAAAGGTAACATGTAAATATTACAGTGGTTGTTGCTTTAATCCCAGATATCACCAATGGCCACTCTGTGTAGAATTATTACGTCCATGGTAATCCTGCTTGGATACTGTTCCATTCCAAAAGCATGTGCCTTTATATTTATCCCTGTGAATTGTCATTTCACATTCAAAACTGAAATTTTTGTGCTGGCTGCAGATATTGTCCAACAAAAGCTGCTTGGGGAACGCTTTTCCTGGGATTTTCATACTATGATGGAGTCAGGGAGTTTGAAATAGTACAACTCTTCAAGACCTTCCTCTTTCCTTGCTTGATTTTGGCCAGGTGTGCTGGGATTTTTAATTTGCTTCACACAGCTTTTCACACCAGCTCTTCACAGCAGCTGGTATGGGGCTGTGGTTTGAATTTGTGCTGAAACAGGGTGATGAAAGAGTTTTTGTTACTGCTGAGCAAGGCTTACACACAGCCAAGGCCTTTTCTGTTCCTCCCCCCACCCACCAGCGAGGGGGCTGGGGGTGCTCAGGAAGTTGGAGGGGACACAGCCAGGACAGCTGACCCCAACTTACCCAAGGGACATTCCATAACATATGGTGCCATGCTGGCATATTAAAGCTGGAGGAAGAAGAAGGCAGGGAGGGACATTTGGAGTGATGGCATTTGTCTTCCCAAGTCACAGTCACGCATGACTGAGTCCTGCTCTCCTGGAGATGGCTGAACACCTGCTGCCCACGGGAAGCACTGAATTCATTCCTTGCTTTGCTTTGCATGCACAGCTTTTGCTTTCCCTGTTAAACCATCTTTATCCCAACCCATGAGTTTTCTGGCTTTTACTTTTTCAATTTTGTTGCTTATTCTGACAGGAAGGAAATGAGTGAGTGACTGTATGGGGTAACATGGCTGGAGATAAACCAAAACACCTGGAATGAACACTTGCCTTGTCTGAAGTTCCTTGAGCTTTTCCCTGGAAGGCAGTACACTCACCTGTGTGATGTCCATCTTACAGAACCTCTGCAATTCAGGTGTGCTCCTTGAAACTGTGGCCAATAAAAATGGTATAATGCTTGCCAGCTTTGTTTGGGATGTGTTTGACAGTTGCAGAAACAAGGAACAACTTAGGACAGATATCTGGTGCTATTTCTTCATAATTACTGCACATGCACTTTTTTTTAATTTGAGAATTAAATGTACAACAGTAAAGCTAGCACTGCATATGCAAAGAGGTTTTTTGTGTTTCCACTGGCCTTTCTAAACTTTCATACAAAACTGACGCAAAAACTCCAGGACAAAACATCTGGTTTTAGTCTCATGACACCAGTGTTTACACTGGAAAATAAAAAAAATCAATGCCAAAATCTTAATGCATATACATAATGGTTTATATGTCATAAAATGAGAAAGCAAATGCTTCCCCCACTTTATATGTGTAATAGAAATTGTTAAATGATATTGGGAACTAGGCATGGTGTGTTGGTGCATTCTCAGTCAATAACAGGAGTATGGGAGGCTGAGGAATCAGGATTGTGGACAGCTGTGCATCATGTGCCTGTGCATCCCAAGGAAATGTGCCCTGTGGAGAGGACAGGAGAGGACTGTGGCTACAGGATGCTGAGGTGAGGTGGGGCTCCTGCCCTGGGAGTGGGGAGCAGGCAGCCTCCCCCAGCCTCCTGAGCAGTGCTGAAGTGGGGTGGGTGACAGCAGATGGCTAAAGGTGAGCCAGGGCTGTTTGCAGAAATATCACAGACCTGTACTTGCCACTGTATTTGCTACTACCTCTTATTATTTTATTATTTTTTAAAATTCCTGGGATATTCTTTATTTAATCATCACTTCTCTATTTAACCTTAAACTAAGTAAAAAATGGAATAGAGGGAAAGTAAGAAACTCTGCATGCAAACACTCACTTTGAGGAGTAAACACACTGGCAAAATTCAGGCAGCCCAAAATGGGAGATGACACTTCATCCCTAATTTGTACCAGTAGGAAAATGGCGGTAAATTGGGCACAGAGTATCAGTTGGGGTTTGTGCTCCCACACACAGCCAAATGTTAAAGACTTTGAAGTTTTCATAAAAAAAACAAACTACCAAAACAACCTCTTAAGGAAGTTAAATCTAAATCTGTGCTTTGTAAAATTTTTAATTTGATAACCACCAGTTTGCATTAATTATTAGATGTAATTTAGTTTACTTATCCGTTTAGGACATTTATTTTGGCTTGTAAGCAGGTTTTTTTTTTTAGAAAGCTTGCTAAAGGATATGTAAATATGATACATGCTGTCCATCTTTATATATAAAAACCAAAATTCCAATGCAAATCTGTAGCTTTGGTTGCACAGGGTAGTGATATGTTTCTGGATTAAATAATTTGCCAAACCTATAGTATCTCTTTTAAAAAAAATTCTGACTAAAAATCAAGGCTAGTTTTTAGAGGTGAATTGAAAAGGTCAATTAATAAATAACTGTTTTAATCTTATTTCTTAGATTTGGACTTATTAAAATTGTCATTTTCTCCTTTAATATTTCTCAATTTGCTCATTGATTTTCATTCCTTTTAATTTTCTTAGTCTGATATAAAGCCCCGAAACAGGAATGTATTTTTAAATGTTGACTTGGTCTTACAAATGACAGTGCAGTGCTAAGACACAAACCAAGAGTACTTAATATTATCAATATAACAACTCACTTTTTAAGCAGTGATACCTTATTATAGGATACAATATTCCAGCTCTTTTATTTTTTTAAATAAAATAATACCTTTATTTATTTGTATTCCACCAGAATGAGTACATTCATTGCAAATTGCATGCACATAAAAGGGAAGCCATTTGTAAACTACATGATATCTTAACAATAAATAGCATTTGTTCTAATACATGATGGTAGTGCATTTCTTGTTAAAATTGCAAGCTTTTACCAAAATGAAACCAAACTCTTATTTTCTTTATAAATATTTGAAATAATTTTTAGGTACATGTTTCATACCAAGTATATAAAAATAGTATTTTTAGATAAATTAAGAGGTTTCATTTACATGACAAAGAACGTGCAACAACTAAGCACTCTCTAGCAGCTCTATTTGGTTGATTGTCTAGATGACATGCAGCGAATATTGTCCCTTTGCCTTCACAGAACTGACAAAAAGACCAGCAGGACCCACGACCACCTGAAGCAAACAGTGCCATAGATATTGTTTGGGAACAACAGTCAGACACTCAGGGAAAACCTTTGCTTCGATGAACAAAAGCCACCCGCGACAGTTCTTTGTGCTAGACTTCCAGCTGCTCTGACCCCCAGGGTCTTTGGACTATCACAAAAGTCTGTCAAACAGACAAGTTGTATCTGTACTCAAAATGTTTTTTCAACATGCTTCTAGAATCTAGAAATTTATTTTTTTTCCTATGGTATGAACCAACATTGCCTTTTCTCACTTTAAGTCTGAATTTTCACGTTTGTAAGTCTCCACAATTGCCAAAACAGAGATCAAATAAAGCAGTCATGCAGTACTCTCGAAATTTAAAACTGACAGCTGTGGAACATGCTTTGAGTACCACTTCACTGTTTCTCATACATCTATGGCTTGGCAATCTTTATCTTTAACATCCCTTGTGCTTGTCATGATGTCTGTTGGGAAATCTGGGGTCTGTGCAGAAGTTACTCCGGCTGCTCCTTCCAGGTCCCATGATCCTGGCAGGTTCTCAAGGCTTAGAGAGCTGATTGCTCCTTGGCTAAAGCTCCCTTCCTCTGATCTGCTAGGCAGCACTAGGTGTAGTGATGTCTCTGATGAAGAGCATACTGAAGGAGAAAGGGTTGCTGAAATAGACTGAAGAGGAGTCAGGGTAGTGTCTGAATGGGGAGAGGTGCATCTTAAAAATTGCAGATTGTCTTTCTGAATTACCTGATACTGGGAAGGGGAATTTTGAAGGCCTGTTGTATAATAAAGTTCACCATCCATAGAGTTTTGCAGGTTGGGTTCAGTCCTTTGGGGACTGCTGCCTACAGAAGACATATCTGTATTCCAAATGTCACATAGTGTGTTCCCATGACAAAGTTGTGCTTTGGTGCAAGTGAAGTTCCCAGCTTGCATGTGCGAGCAAGGCTGGTGTGCAGTCCAAGCCACTCTTGACTGCAGACTATCCACCGTGGGACTTCGAGATATGCTGTGCACAGCACAGAATCCTGGAGGCTTCTGGGACGTGAGCAGGTTTTCCAGAAGGTGCATCACATTCTTCATATCCTTACGTAATTGTGAGACTTCTTGACTTAAAGTTGTCATCTGTAATGAAAGGGCAAAATATCACAGTGTTTATTCATGCACCATGCCTAAAGCATGCACACACATCCCTCTTTTCTTTCTAGCAATAGCAACATTGATTTTTGGCACAGTGTCTCTACACTAAAGAAATACACTCTGCTACCCTATGTGTGGGAAATAGTCCTTCCAGCTACTTTAGTCCACCTGATTTCAAATGAAATATAAAAAATGGTCATAGGGTCAGAACTGAGATGATTTCCAGATGCAGTATGACATCAATATTTTCTTGAACAATCGTTAAATATTTTGAACCATAAAACTTTATTAAACAATTTCGTGCTGATGAACTACATAAAAATGAGGTCTTGTGAAATCTTGTTTAGAAATACATGTGAAGTATAGTGCTGTCTTCATAGTAAAATAAAAGAAATCTGTACTCCAAGTTGTTGGATGCAAATAGTAGTTATATGAAAATCTTGTGGACTACTACTAAAAACAGAAAAAAGGGAGGAAAACTGGAAACTCTAAAACTCACTTGCTACTTTTAATTATTTAAAAAATATAGAAGATTTTGAAACAGTTTGTTCCCATGCACTTTTGTGTACGATTGCAAGGTACTACCTATAACAGACAGTCATCCATTGCACAGATTTCTTTGGTGTGTGTAAAAAAGGAAGAATCAGATTTTTTATTAGACCTTTTTTCTTAAGTGCTGAAACTACTGATAGCATCCATTTGGTTTCATAAAGTACATGAAGACTTTCCTCAGCACTGCTGTTTTGGCTGGGGATCAGATTGGCAAGTTCTGAATTTGTGTTTAAAGTTGACTGGCATTTCAACATTAACAGGGACATTTTTAGGCCTTTATTAGGATGTTCTGGGCAGCGAAAAGTCTAGCTCAAACATAAAAGTAACCCACGCATTATTTCAAAGGGTAGAAATTAATTTTTTCTCCATGATAGATATCAATCTCTTTTAGGTCAAAGCACCATCATTATCATTAAAATAGTTTCTCATACTGATACTACTCTGTTGAAAAAAAGACATGTCAGCATATTCACCTTCAAGCCGCATGCCAAAAAGCAAAAAAGCTAAGGCAGATAGACTTTCTTTTACCTCAAGTAAAAACACAACTGATTAGATGACCTACACAGACTAATTTTCATTGTTCTGGCAGGACAGTTCTGAAGAAATCTGCTGGAAATATATTTCAGGCTGAGTTTTATTGTGTTACTACAGGCACAATAATTATAAAGAAATTTGGAGAAGAAAGTAGGAAGCTCCAATGCAGCTCCTATAGGTCTATTTATTTTTCTCTGAGCTTAGAGGTCAAACCCAACAAATGGTTTAATAGTTTTGTGATAATTACACTGCCTCTGGAGAGAAAATCCTTAAAGGGAGGAGACTCTTGAGTAGCAGGGGACAGGATCTCTGTGTCTCTGCACTTCTCTTTCTTTCTACCGTGTTATCCAATTGAGTCACGGTAGATTGAAAATACCATGACATCCTCTTCTGCCAGCAGAGATTAAGCTTTGAATGCCTGATAACTTCAGATAATGTGAGAAATTAAAATATGTTGCCAAAGTGTTTTGTGAACAGGCTTCCTGTGGGGGTCAGAGCAGCCAGTGAAGGTTCTTGGTACCGTCAGACTGTAGGAAAACAGTGAGATTTCTGGACAAATCAACTTCACAAGAACTCCTATATTCTGTTGGACCCTAGGAGATTATACTGCAAAACCTCCAAAAGCTTTTTTTGGGAAGAATGGAGGAAGACAGACAATCAAATTCATGGCTATCTAGATTCAGTGGTCATCAGTTATTTTTAAGATCATCACTGGCCCCTATACCTAGTGGATACAGCAAAGTTTTTCTGTGTATAATTTCCCAGCTTGCATCATTCTTTCAGGGCTTTCTGCAGGTGTGCAAATAGAAATATTGACACAACCTTATGAGTATGTACCTTACCCAAACTATGAATGCTGTGTGAAAATATCTGCAATTTAAAAATATCTTGTTTGATTTGATCCATGGTTTTGTTTTCCGTTTCTCATCGCTTATGAGCTTTTTAGAAGTTTAATCATCATTTACCATGTTTCTTTTGCCAATTCATTAAGAAAAATCAATCCCAGCATCAGCACTTGTGACAGCCCTGAATTTCTGTTCATTACAACTTGCCCTAGTGCCCAGATACTCTATTTGTGATATATCAGCTAGCTCATAGAGTAGTGTCTTCTCATCAACTTGCTCTTGCACCAGCATAGGA
The DNA here is from genome assembly GCA_013397075.1 of Rhabdornis inornatus. NCBI lineage: Eukaryota > Metazoa > Chordata > Aves > Passeriformes > Rhabdornithidae > Rhabdornis > Rhabdornis inornatus. The sequence continues at coordinate 361,713 of VWZS01007753.1, forward strand.
ATTTACTTGATAAACCCCCATAAAGTAGGCTTTAATGGTTTCCAGTAGCATGATAGTCGGAGTAGTTATGCCAAACTTAATTCACCACTACCAGTTAGTAAGAATTGTTTGGATCTATTCTGAATGCCACATACACAAAATAATATGTAGCTTTTAGGATTTTACAATTACAAGATTAAACCTCAAGTATCTATATTACTATTAAGTATCATCCATATTATTATAGTTCTATACATGCAGAACATACTATTAGTGTTCCTATCAATGTTACACTGTTTATCCTATTATTTTTATAACCTGCAGAGATACCTGAGCAGATGCAAATAAAAAGGTATAAGGGGGGAAAATGTTATCAGTACTATTAACAATTTTACAGTGCTTAAGACAGTGCAAAAGAACAGGGATTAAAAGCCAAAGGAATTTTAAGTCCATGAAAGAGAAATTGCAAGCAGTACAGTTTCCTCCTGAGGAAAAAGGGCTAATTCCTGGCATGCTGTAAGGCTGCACTCTTTTCAGGAGCTCACTGATTATTGCTAGGCAAAACAGCTACTGGTACAAATGGTTCCTGCTGTGCTAGGCAGACAGCTTCAAAATTATCTCTGAGATACCAAATATGCTTGAAAAGCTGCATTAACACTTCCTAGGACTGTTTCTGGATGTAGAAACTGGGTTTTACACAGATTTAGCTTCAAGTAGCAAGAGGTGCTTCTCAAAGTGGTTGGAAGCAGTGTGCTGGTGCCTTTTTTAGTAGATGATGTTATCAGGAAAGAATATATTCAAAAGAGAGGTTAAAATAAAATTTTTAGTAGATGTATTTTCTATTTTCAAATTACTTTGACAGTTTCAGAAGAAAGAGTATTTTTCTTTACCACCAGTATTAAACTGTTGAACAGTTTAAGTATTTTATTCCATTTAATTAGGTATGAATGGTGTGATGTAGGACGATGATGATGATACATATTGCTTTGTTTAAATGGCTAAACAGATTTCTTTGTTTTTCCATTATATATTCCAATATATAATATTTGAAAGAAAAATTTTCTACTGGAATGCCTAGCTCTCATCACTGTTCCGGGATAAATCTGAAACAAGACTTTTTTCTGATTTGTATGTATTTGTATGTATGTATTAGAAGTTGATTCTGATTTGTATGTATTTTTCTTTCTCTGTGTTTACTCCCTTTTGAAATTCAAACTTCAGACCCAGATATCTTCCCGCTGTGACTCTTTCTGAACACCCAAAGAAGTGAAAATGAATATTGGCTTCTTGAGAAATGGAAGCTGCATTTTGGCAAAGTGGAGGAGCTGCCTGGCTTGCACTGCATATTGGCAGCTTCTCTATTCCCTTGCTTGGTCTTTCATTGTTTCTTCTATTCTGGTTTTTCATTTAGTCAGGGAAATTTTAAACCAGAACAGAATGCATTGTTTTTGAAGGCTCAGCTTGACTACTGGTACTGGTATTTCTTATGACTGTGTTGTTGAATGAATGAATGAAACAAGAATCGATTGGAGAGAGACTCTTCACCAATCATCCATCAGCAACTCTGTGGCCATTGGTAATTATGGTGATAGACGTTTCTGATTTAATGGCTTTAGAAACAAAGCTAGCTGGAGAAGGAAAAAAAAAATCCCATGCAGCTAATCTGAGTTCAGATTAAATCTATAGGATTTGTACAATGATATAATGATTCAGTTTTAGTGAAATAAATCCAGGAATCTGTAAGGTTGTGCAATTAGCTTTACTGTGTAGGAGTAGGAAATTTGGTCGTTTGTCTGCTGACTCTCTAGCCAGCTCTTTGGTAGTTCCAGTGCCCAGTTTGTCTGGGTAAATTAGGACACCAAGATTATTGCTATTAAACACAAAAGGATAAATAAAAGAAGTATAAAGGACTGGATTGTTTAAATATATTCAAGGTAACAGGGGTCCTATGAAATTCAGTCTAGAAAAGGTGTTCCCAAACTGCAGTTTTAATAATAATTTGTGGCTCTTCACTGGGAGTGAGTCTGGCAGGAAGAAGAGGGGAGGTAGAGGGGTATGAGAGGAAAGTTGATTTGAAGTATGGAGCACCTGTCCTACAAGGAAAGGTCAAGAGAATTGGGACTTTTCAGCCTAGGAAAGAGAAAGTTTTGAAATAACCTGATTGAAGCCTTCCAGTACCTGAAGGGAGGCTACAAGAAAGATGGAGAGGGATCATTTACAAGAGCATGTAGTGACAGGACAAGGGGGAATGGCTTCAAACTGAAAGACAGTACATTTTCTTTAAATATTAGGAAGAAATTCTTTACAGTGAGCATGGTGAGGCACTGGAACAGACTGCACAGGGAAGCTGTGGGTGCCCCACCTCTCAAGGTGTCCAAGGCCAGGTTGGATGAGGCTCTGAGCAATCTAGTCTAGCAGAAGGTCTCCCTGTGAATGGCAGGGGGGTTGGAACTGGATGATCTTTAAGGACCCTTCCAACCCAAACCATTTCATGATTCTATGGTTGTTGGATGTGGACTCTGCCTTCAGGTTGGCAAAGAATCAGGATGGTGTCAGCATAATGGTGGTAATATGAAAATCAGATTTGGGAATTACTGCTTCAAGGAATTCAAAAACTACCGGGGACAAACTGACTGATAAGCTATTGATTGAGAGAAAATGGAGAATTATGGAAATCCCAGGTGGCTGGGAGAGGAGAAGCATGTACTGATGAAGGGAAGCCTGAGGTAGTATATATGATATTGGACAAAAATATTAAGCAGACACTTTCTATAAGCATCTAAAGGAATAGTTAAAAGTGAGCAGGCAACATTATGTTTCTTAAGAATAAACCATGGCAAAACTATAATTCTCTTCTTCAACTGAAAAGCTGTTTTAAAATACAAGAAACTTTAGATGTAATATACACCTCGTCAAATGACTTCTAAGATGTTACCGTCTGCCTGACATACTTCTAGAGCTACAAGAAAATGTGAAGGGAACATAATCACCAAAAGCTGGATTCTTACATGATTGGAATGATTTATGACCAATAGTTTGCTATCATCCATGGACATTTTAAGATATTCTTTTTAGAACCCTATCCTGATCTGTTTTTATTTAATGCTTATTTTTAATGTCTAAATGGAATTCATGTTCACTTCTAAATATCAGTAATATGAAATTCAAGAAAGATAAATGTTAAACATTACATCTGAAAAGAAAATGTCAGAGGCATGAATATAATACTCTGCCTATGCAGAGTATTATAGAAAAATATCTATGGAGTTCTGAATGACAGTTTGTGGGCATTAATCATACTCCCAGGATATACAGTGTATTTTCTTTAATTGAACTCTAGAAGGGGGTTTTCTTCACAAGGAATTACTAAGGCTGCTTGAGATTGTGTACTTTGCCAGTACAGATGTAACCAAAGACAATTCAAAAGAAAATGATACCAGTGAAGAGTTTTTAACAAATGTAATGGGCAAAGAAAGTCAAAAGGGATTTTGTTTGCTGAGATCTGCTGGAATAGCACGTTGCCAGAATAAATTGACTTTAGAATGAGAACACCAATCAGCTTTTTCTTATGATCTTCTAGGCAAAAAAGAAAAAACAGTGAACTTATGAACTTGCATCCCCACAGGCATTGACATTTAGATGTTGGGAAAATAGATCTTATGAATACAGGAACATTTTGAAATGCCTATTAGAGATTAACTGGATAATCGTCATCATCTGTCGTGGTAACCATATTTTTAATTCAAATTTGAAGTCAGCTTTTGCTGTCCAGTTGATTTGTATACTGCATGGCTGCCTCTTGGTTAATTCCTTTGTCTCAGGTGCCTTTCCACCCGAATGCAAGGGACACATCACAGAATATAGGACTTATGCCGTGTATGTGCAGTGTGTTCCGCTTAAAAAAAAGTAATCTAAGCTTCAGAGCATCAACTATTTTTGTTACCTTCATCGCTGATACCCATTAAACTAACATTAAAAGAAGGAAAAATGTTAGGAAAGGCTTTTCTACAGCTATCAAAGTATGAGAGTGCAGAGACAAAACAACAAGTTAGAAGTTCTTTGGAAACATGAATGTCAGTGCTAAAAGATAAGATATATATTTTTTAAAATCTCAGTAGGCAAAGTCCATTTACTCTGCATGTATTGTTTAGAAAGCTTTTATTTCTTCATACAAATGATACTTGGTTTTATCTCTTGGCTTTAATGTGAAATTTACCTGGCTAAAATCCAAAATTGATAGATTAGTTTTAATAGTTTTCATCATCTATAAATGTCATTGGTTCACTTTTTGGCCACATTTTTCTCAACTGAAAGATGTTTTACCAACGAAATCACTGGGATAGACTTGCTGCGAAGTAATTTCTCTTATGTGATAATATAGTTATGAACTTGTTAAGAAGAATATTTATTCAATTACTCTAACTCAAGTGAGTTCATTATATGAACCCACAAGTTGCGAATTGAACTTTAACAATATATCCCCTATGTAAAAGCCTGAAAGCCTGATTGGCTTCACCAGTTTTTTTTTAGTGGCCTTGATTATCATTTGCATATATTTTTAATATTAAAAATGCTTTTTTTCTGTACTGAGAGGAGAATGGCATTGATTTTTGGCAGCTGGATTTGAAATACATTGAAAAATAATATATGTATAAAATTTATGATTTGGAAAATAAACATATTTGTTTAGGATTGTTCCTTTTGTCAGATGAAAGTTAAATATCTCTGTGAATATATTTTCTCTGTTCTGTATAAGTGCCAGATGCTTAGAGTATTTTAAGTACTTGCATTTAAAAAAACCCAAAATTAATAATAGCTGAATTTCCACTAAGTGCTCCAATGTGGAGCTAAATAGAAGGAAATTATCTAGCTGAAAACCTGACCCTATTCATATTTCCTCATGTTTGTTTGTTTTTCAGTTGAATGGGAGAAATGTGAGTACTGTGTTCATTATACTGTTTTAGTACTGTAATTGTGGGATCAGCTAGTGTGGTAAAGGATGGAATCAGTCCCCAGATTTCTGAAGCTGAGGGAGGCTGCACTGAAGCTGGGTTGCATATGAGGAAACCAGGGGACATGACAAAGCAATCTGAGTTTGTCTTCATGCACTGCATGAAATGGCCTTTTTATGTGAGCTCAAAATACTCATGTTTTTGAATGGAGAATGCTTATATATAATTAGGGGGGAAAAGATGACTAAATATTGGGTTTTTTCTTATTTTAACTGGTCTGTTTTAAATAATTCAGGTTTGGGTTTTTCAAACTGAATCAAAGTAAAAGTATTTCTCTGATCTTTTCATACAGTGGCATTCAAATGACAGAGATTTAAAAGCCTAATAGGATACAGGTAATGGGACAGTGATAGGCAGGTGCTTTGATCTAGACATCTTGGCTGTCTGTATACCTCAGAAAATTTGCTTAGTGGTTTCATACTTTTACTTTGTGGGCTCCTTAGTAGTTATCTATGATTGCATCAGGTAAATGATGCCTCTGAAATTATGCTCTGTGTTCAGATGCACCCATTTGATCAGGCTTTGCAGACAAACGCCTTGGAAAGACCAGGTCAGGTGTACAGATCTCTCCAAAGGCAGGACACAGACTTGTAAGGCAGAATACTCTTCCTGAATTCTTGCTCTGCCTAGTTTAGAGCAAGTCTTTAAATCAAACTTTCCCCAGCTCAGCAAATGCATAATGCTGATAGATACTCAGTGACCTAATTTTTAAACTATTGCTTAAGTAAGCCTGTTTTTGACAGAACAAGAACCTGAACCTTAGCTCTCACCTGCCATATACTGAAGTTATTGAACTATAATGAATGTTATGCCTGCTTTATTCAGTGATTACTTATTCTAAGTAGACAGGACAAACATAGAAGAAGAAAAAGTAGTCCTATTCCACTCTACCTTGCAGTACTGGACTGGAAGGAAATTCTTGTATCAGCTTCAATCTCATTCAGGCTCAATGAGCAGTGAAGTTAGGTGGGGAAGTGAAGAGGGTGGTTAGCTGGCTGAGCAGCCAAACCATGGAGCTGTACAACAGAAATTAGGGGTGTGTTCAAGTTTGTCTCACATCCACTGTGCTGACTCTGGAGACTACACTCCTTGGAGGAAGTCTGTGCAACCATTACTACTAAAGTTAACAAATCTGAGAAGTGAAACCAAGGCACTGACTTCTGTTGTTCTCCTAGGTAAATGAAACGGCCTTTTGATTATGTAGCGAATGCCATATACCTAAAATACTGCCAAGAGCTCAGCTGTATTTCTCAACTAGATATAGCTAATTTTGTAGATTTTTTTCTGGGATAGCATTTAGCTTTGCTAACAAAAGACTGTATTGAAAGTCTGAATGGAAAGACACATGTCTTTTTTTCTTCCCATGGACAGCTGAAATGTTTCTAAGCTAACTAGTGAATGCTTGTAATGCAATTGCCTTTCATGGAAGCAGATATTTTTGCATTTGTTGATTGATTACTGATCTCCACTGGAATTTGTATTAATGAGAATGTTTACTGCTGCTGGCTACTTGTGACATGTTTTCTCATATTTTCTTTAGCAGGAAGAGACTGCATGTCTTTAATAGAGAACTTTGTTTCTGACTTTGCTGGTATTTTAGCTACTGCTAGGAGTCTGCTGCAGCATCAGTGATAAGTTCCCAATACTGGTCATCATCAAATGATGGAATGATGAAAGCACTGGGTCTACAAATATTCTATACTTAATACAACAACAAAAAGCCCCAAGCAGCAGCTACTGTAGATCAACAAGGCTACCAAGAGGCTCATTTGGGTAAGCACCAACTCCATAATATCACTTCAGAAATTCCAGCTGGGGCATGTTGGAGTACTTGTAGAACATGCAATTAAGCAGCCTTTCAGTTATGCGGTTTTTCCAACGTAAATTTCAGTCTATGGGAGGACTTGGAGGATACCCATCCATCTCTGGGATTTGAGCCCACAATATTACCTATGAAATCTAAATCTAGTCTTACTGCCTGTGTTATGTTTATGTGAACAAACAAGTTGCATAACATTTTGTTCAGATAGTATTATCAGGGAAAAATTAAAATTGTATGTGGAGAGAAATGAGCTTGAATACGTGGATTTTTTTCTTTTTTTTTGATTAACCTATTGCCCTGCTCCAAGATTTATTTATTTATCACTTTTGACCAGAAAAGCAATGAGAAGCCCAGAACTGTTCCAGTTGAAATGTTTGTTTAATCCACAAGATGCCTGCCTTGGAACATCTGTCACCAAGATATATTTTCCAATTGCCTCTTGTGGATAGCCACATAATACATCCTCCTATTTTAAAAATTACTGTCCTCAAAAGGGATGAATCAATATGACTTGTGTGTTTCAAAAGCATTACATAGGAAATATAATTTTCTGTCATGATGGTGGTGTCAGTGAAAAATCTTGAAGATTTTTTTTGAGTTCTTTGACGGAGTCCTATAAAAACATAGTTTTTCATGACCCAGAGTTAATGGGTCATGAGACTTTTGTCTGAACTCTGTAATTTGACATACAAATGAGATGATGCATTCATAGTAACTAACCATGCATGCAGTCTTAGCTTAGGATATTTGTTATCTAACCAAGTTAAGCTGACTCAGAATGAAAGAGGTTTCCAAGCTCAATACTTTTTAAGTGGGAAATAATAACTAGGTTAAATGTACACAAGAAAGAAGGAAAAATAAAACTAAATCTTGACATTTATGGTTGCCAAAGAGCACAGGGAAGAAGTGAAACTGTGCAGTGGGACTTAGGTAAATGTTTCCTTGTGTGGAAGTATAAGGAATTGTCTCTAATCTTTTCACATTGAAAGACAGAGTAGGTTGGGAACAGATTTTGGTCTTGCAGTACAACTGTGAAGTTAGTCTGGTGTTTTAATCTTGTTGGCTAAAGTACTGCCAGGGCTGCATAAATGAAACAGTTTAGCCACAGAACATCTCCTTGGTGTTGGATTGATAGCTGATTACAGGTTTGAAGTTACTAAAAGGGAGGGATAGAAAGCACCACTGAACACTTTCGGCTCTGCATTCCTCAGGTCATATTGCTTGAGCAGGAAGGGATGATGTTTTCTTTCATTCTAAGTAGAACACAGGTAAAGTGATTTGAATAATTTTATGTGAATTTGCACATTAATAGATTTGCATTTCTTTCAAGGAAATTCTTTAAAAGCACAACATGCATCAAGACAAGAAAATTTGGGAGAAGGAACTTGGGGAAATAATTAGAGGAATGAGACAAATAGAGGCATACCCAGAAGAGACTAAAACCTAAGAAAATCAGATACACTAACCTTACTTTGGTTTTAGCCCTAGCACGTGACACAAACTTTTATGTAGGTTTCATGTAGAAAATTAATCTGGGAATGAGTTAAGAGCCCCAGACTGCCCTACATGTAGGAATCTCATCCAGTTGTGTAAACTCATTTATAACACATTTACCATATTCCTGAGTTTTGTGAGTTTTCTCCAGCATTCCTTGAATCATTGTTAATATCCTTCAACACCCACAAAATCTTGTTACCTCATTATTAAGCCTGCTGATCTGCTGTTTGGTCTCTTCTGCTTTGATAACGAGCACAGCAGCACCAATTTCAGCCTCTGAAAATAATTCAAGTTCATGTAAATGAGAAGAGTATAATCACTTGGAAATGATAATACTATTCTTGCACTTAACCAATGCTTTAAATTTAAACCAGTTTTCCAGTTGGCTAGAGTGAAAATTAAACCATGTGTTTAATGTTCATGGTATGATTGAGAGAAGTGAAATTAATAAAATCCATACTGCTCTCTTCACTCTGGACCTGAAAGGAATAAAAATAACAGCTCTGGTGCCATCCACATGACAGATTGACACTTTTTAAAAATCATAAATATGACCGAACTTTATCTATTATTTTCCTGTTTGGCAGGAAAGAGAAACAATATATGTGATAGTTGCCCCCATGATAAAGGTACTTAGCTATGTGGGGACTGTTTATGTCTAAAAGAGGGGATGTTGGAAACTCCTATTTTAA
>VWZS01007753.1:370757-394511 GCA_013397075.1 Rhabdornis inornatus
ACAAGTTCCATTGCTTTGTGGTGCTACTTCATCAACCTTTTCGGGGTGTAGTCCATTTAAGGCTTCCTAAAATCCATTGTTATTCAAGGTTTTCACTCTTTTAAAAATCTATATACTTCCATATCCCTCCACTTTTCTACATATCTTTAAAAATGTTAAGAGCCAGGTTTACATATGGCTGTTAATGAACTGGGTGTTTGGTTTTTTGTTTGTTTGGGTTTTTCTGTGTGTTTGTTACTGGGGTTTTTTTCTTATTTTGTGGCTTATATTTTTTTCAGTTTGGTATTAGAATGTTTTTATATTTTGTTTATGTTTAATTTTGTCCTTGTGTTTAGAACCTTCCATGACCAAAGGTTTGGGAGTGTGAGGCAGATTCTACAATTCTTCTGGTAAAGCATAATGCATGAAAAACCAGTTCCCTCCACAAACTGTTTTATCATGACTGTCTGTTAGCAGGAAAATAACAAATGATCTTTAGGAGCTTGTTGTACATTTTTACAATTGTGGCACTGAAATGGTACTGAGAATACAAATATGTTTAATCTATTTATGCCACTAGTAAGGATCAAAGAAATAAAGGGCAACAAAAAGCAGTTACGAAAACTCTACTCTCTAAAAGGTGATTTTCCCAGGCAACACTCACCTCCAGTTGTAGGAGATAACCTGGATTCAGACCTGAGCTGATCAGAGCTGAAGTCAAAGGTTTGGCTTTCTTCATTGTGGTTTCCATCCTCAATCCCATCGACAATTCTGTTGAGAAAAATTGTAGTAATGGAATAGTTTCATAAACATCATGTTCATAATTATGTTGTAAAAATTACTCCTAAAGGACACATTTTTAAACAATGGTAAATTTTTCACAACATTAAGTTTAGAGAAAAGCAGAACCTATTATATTGGCATAACTTCTTGTAAGTCACTAAAAATTAAAATTACTGATCATGAAAGGAAGGTAAGGCCAAGTATAATTAGCTGAAGTATCAAAATTTTCATTACTTTTACAGCATATTCTGGGCCCAATCCAAAACTACATGGACTAGAGTTTTCTTTTCTTATCTACAGTAATCTGTTGCTGTTCTTTCTTCTGCACAAACTAAAGAGGCTTCACTATGCTCTTGTGCTCCCTGCACATAATCAGACTCTTACATTAGGTTTACTTAGGCAGAGCCCAAGCCTGAACATAATATATTTATGAAAACATCTCTGTAAACTTCTGTCAAAAGTGTCATTTCCATGCAAATAGTTATTCTAAATTTCTTTAAAATGAACTAGCTCAGGCAGGGCAATCTTATTTGTCAATTTCATATAGAAAGATGTGCAGACCAGTCTGCAGTGTCCCAGTTACATTAATAATGGTATTGCATCTGACTACTGGAAAAGGTATTTTTGCCAGTTATTTCTACCCATGCACAGCAGTTATCTCTAATTTGCAGTGTCAAGAAAGCCAAAGGAAAAAAAGAAAGCAGTATTTTATATAACAATCAAGTTCTGCATGCAAAGAATAGAAAACAGGTATTAGAGGAATCAATACACAGTATTAAAATGTGTAATTATGAGTATTTTCTGTTCTCAGTTAAAATAAATTGTGCTATAAAGAGAACTATTTTAAAGTTCTCAATGAAAGAGAATCATACAACTGCCAGCTGACTTATATGAAGCATCAATTTCTTGTTTTGTCCAGGAACAAGCTTCATATTCTGTCTTACAGCAGACAGATGAGTTAAATTCTAAACTGGAAGGGCTAAGATAGAAAGTTCTTAGCCTCTCAGTCATTGGGGATAAATTTGTGATAACGAAAATTAGAATTTTCTCCTAATAAAGATATTTTCAGGAAAACTTCTTGACCAGAAATGCCTGGAGAAAGAAAGAACAGACAGCACAGATATAACAACAATATACCTGTGATGTATTTTGCTTGAAAGACCCGTGTAACTCAGACCTCTGCATGCATACCATGTGTTCTCATCCTTTTTGGCTCTTTGTGTGGGTTTGGATCTCCAGGTCATGTCTGAGTGTTCCTGATGCCAGTTGGATGTTACTAGATTTGACTCTAATCTTAATCAGCCTCTGGTAGAAGAGGAGACTCAAATGTGGTGCTTGACTAGCCCTGCCCTATACTGCAATCTGCAGCTGAAAACCAGAATGATTGCTTTGTTTGAAATTTGCAATAAAACCTGTTTAATGTCATTTGGCCTCACTGGTTCAAAAGGCAAATTTTAAACACCAATATCACTTTGGTAGAGGTTTCTAATTAAATAAAATGCTAACATTTTAACTGCTTTTAAAGCACACAGGAGAAAGCTTACTCAGATGTGACTTGGAATTTATAGATGCTACATTCTTTATAAAGATTCAGACTAAAAGGAAATTATATTAGTAAAAATACCTAGTTGTGGAGTGCCAGGCTTCTATGTGGGAAATAGGAAATGTGCACTATGCTTATTCATACACAAAGAACTGGCTGGAGAACTACATAACCTAGTAAATTGAAAACATGAGGGAACAAAGGCAATTGGTAAGCTTCACCCCTCTCTGAATCAGCTATTGTACAGCCCAGAATTTTCTCCTGAAGACAGAAAACTCCACTCCTGGAAGCCAAAAACGTCAGAAGAGATTATTAACACGTGACCTCTTCTGTCCAGCTGCTTAGTGCTAGAGTGCACTCCTCCATGTGGGTCTGAGGACAATCAATTACATAAATGCCTCCTCCTAGGGCTGCCTTGATTATCACTTACATTTTCTTCTTTTTGGTGCTCATCCTCTTCATAGGCAGTACCCAAAAAGTAATTGGCAAGACCAGGGCTCTATTCTAGAAGTTAAAATTCTAGCTTCTGTTTCTTGCACCAAGACCTCTTTAAAAATTTGACCCAGTCTCTGGGCTTTATTGCTTTCACTGTGGGGTACAAAGAAAGAACCTGAAGCACCTGTAAAGAATTCTAGTTAGTTTCCTCTAGGAAACATCCACAGCAGAAGTTTTTTAAGAAACTGTGGTTATACACCTCAGAACAGCATTGACTGGATATTTTAACCAGAGTCTTGTCTTTCCCTTGCCTTCCCTTGCCCACACCAAATATAAATGAGGATTTTAATTAACATCTTATTTTCTCTTTAATGCTTACAAGGAAATACTAGAGGCTACTTTTTAAAGTAGTATTAACTCATCAGTTTAAATATTTTAATAATATAAAATCCTTCTAGGAGATAACATGAAAATGTTTTGTCTGGAAAAAAAAAGGCTGAAAAACTATACATCTTGGGCCATTTTCCAGGTTATTAACATGATTAGTCTGCAGTTATAAAATTATGTATGGAAACAGGAAATAATATATGAAAACATTATTTTTTTCATACTTCCTTTTGCAGCCTTGGGTGCCAGTGTCTAGTTGCATAAGTTCAGAGCAATAATGAGTACAACTACATCTCAGCAGAAAATATAAAAAGTAATTTTTCCCTGAATTACTACTTATTATGTGAATTATAATGACCTTTAATTATAGCTGACTGGACCAAATTCATACGAGATCTAGGAAACAAATGAGAAAATATCACAGTGTTATGGTTTAGTTGGTATAGCGGTGTTTTGTCAAAGGTTGGACTTGATCTTGGAGGTGTTTTCCAACCAAAATGATTCTGTGATTTCTATGAGTTTATGACAAAACTAAAATTGTTTGGTATCCTGCTACTATTTGAAATGTGTCTGTACCAATAAAATATATGATGAGGGGGAAAGGGTTCTATATAATCTTCCATGTCCTTTTTATGATTGCATCTCTAGGGACTGGTGCTTTGATAGAATTAACCAAATTTTGCTCAAGCTGTGGCTATTTCACATTTGCAATGGCAAGTTCCTGAAACTTCCACTCTGCCTCTAATGAATAAAGGAAGTGCTTGAACATGTAAACCAATTTATAGAAGTCAAAACTTGAACTGGAAGATGAACTACTGCATCTCCTTGTATATATGCTTGTGATTACTCTAAAGAACTGGTCCTAAAACTAGGATTGCACTGCAGCAATTTAGGAACAAGTTACATAAATCACTTGTAAGTAGCGTACAAATAAAAAATTGAACTATTTTAAATTGTACACTAGTAATACCTTGATGAACTGTTATACAATGCTTCTTTATGTCAAAAGACACAGCAAAACAGACGCTAAACTCTGTATTTAATGTCTGCAAGACTTCTATTATCAGATTTCCTGTCTCTAATGAAAAAAACCTCTAAATATTTTCCAAAATTGATAGCCAATTGTTTTTCATTATAGTTCTCTACTCCAGTATCTTTTTTGCATTGTCATGGCTATGCTATAATTTTGTCTACTTGCTTTCTAAATTTTTGTATCTCTGATGGACTCAGAATATTTCATAGTGCTATTGCGGGAATGATTATTATAGATAAAATGACACTATAAGGCCAGACTGTTTAAATAGCCATTTTTGCACTTGCTCATTTTTTTTACTGCTCTTTTTATGGGTAAAAATAATACTTTATTCTTCAATAAATTCTAAAGTCATAATATTCTGCATAGTGTGCAATGGTTTCTACAATAATGTGGGATGAACAGAAGTATAAGCTATTAAATAATAAATCTTATAGTGTCAAAATCATGATGTTTTTAATATGAGTTACATGATAGAGAAGAAAATTACTATTCATAACTATTACCTTGGGCTCATATCTGGTGGGCCACTGGTGGTCAGTGCTGACAGGTACAATTTAAGGTTTTTCTCCTTCCTTCTGGAGTAGTAATGGAGCTCTGTTTCATGTTTGGCTCTTGAGGGGTTTGAGCTGCAAGCTCGGATGGGGGAATGGAAGGGCACGGTTCCTGAGGCCAACTGCTTCAAGTTTCTCCCAAGGTGGCTTTTACTGATTGCACTCTTCTTCTGCTGAGAGTTATTTGTGCTTCGTGTATCAATGGGTGAAAGGGTGCTGCTTTCTTCTTCTCCTCCCTCCTCTTCCTCATCTTCATCTTCCACAATTGAAGGGAGTCTTTTCTTTATATTTCCATTTCCTTTGAGGTCTGTCTAAAATAACAAGTAATACGTACTAGTGTAAAATTCAGAGCCTGATGTTGCAGAAACACATTTTTTCTGGTGTTCATTCTGTAAAAAACCCAGACCTAATACAGCTTTCATTTTTCATTAGGGAGAACTCTTTTGGAACTCATCCATAAACTCATCCATAGCCTCAGCTATGGCTATATGTGCAGACACAAGAAAAATACAAACAAATTTTAAAAGGTCACTTGTGACACGGTCAGCAAACTCACTGCAATATGTTTTGTTACCAAGAAAGAGTACATAACTAGTTCTTACAAGCTATTTGCCATATGTACACTTGAGATGATTAGTTTTGTTTAGCTGAAGCATTATTTCTTGAATGTTATGCTACCAGAATCTTGGTGGGCCACAGAAAGCATCTGAGGCTGGCAATTCAAATAAAACCACTTTTTCATATGGAACCTTTTGTGATGTATAAATAGCATTTACTCCAGTTCAGCTTAAGCTCAATGGACTCTGTGTCCTTCTTAATTTTTGTAACTGAATTTCCAGGATGGTAGACAGACTTTTCAGCTCACTCAAAGTCCCATTAATGCACCAACAGCGCGACAGTTTTGGCTTCAGAACTGAGTCATCAGAAAGCAGAGCCTACATCTGGTTTTGAAAAAAATGCAATTTAGATGCTTGATGTTGGAACCATGGAAATTTAGATGCAACATAGACCTGGGCTCTGTAATTTATGAACTAATTAAAGCACAGTGTAGGACATCAATGTTATTTTTTTGTGGTAACAAAGTATGCTGATCATGAGTGCTGACACATGCCAACATAGACAAGATCAGACCTTAACTCAGAAATAGTTCCATTTATTCCCATGGTACAACTTAATGTATTGGTGAATGGCCTAAGGCAGAGCCAGGTTCCAGGTCAAATTAACAAATTGAATGCAACTTCATGGGTTCAAAGGGAGTTGTTGTTTTTAATTTATTTATTTTGTTTTCCGGGCTTTAATCAAGCTTGATTAAGGCACTGTTAGCTTTAGATAGAAAACCTCAGATGACCCTGCATAGTCAGATTCCCACATTCAGGCCAAGTCAGATTGGCTGGGTGGAAATGCAGATTTGGGGAATTTATCCAAATATTCTAAGTCCCTATTAGCATCTGTCTAAATGTTTTGCAGCATAGGTTTAATTTTGCTGTGCCTTACAGCACACTTTCATTGAATGTATGCTTTTCTGTATATGCTGACAGATTTAGTGAACTGGGACCTTTTCATTTGAGGTATATATGAAGAGATAAGAACTCAAATTTGTGACAGAAGGCACGTCTTTATAAAATAGAAAAACCTTGTTGTCAACTGTAGTAGTCATTCAATGGCTGCCATGATAAATTGTACAGGACCTGGCACTGATAGCAGCTATACTCTATAGAAAATGAGTGTTACCCATAGTCAAACTTTGGCTTGGGGAGTCATGCATTTAAAATGTAGTTGCTATAGGACAATATTAAAATTTAGCACCTGGGAAAAAAAATCATAAGCTGATACTCATAAAATGGGCCGTGCCAGAACAACCTGAAGGACACTGTTTAAATTCTCATTCTGAAAAAAACTGAAGTCTGTTTTCAAGAAGGAAGGGAAGGAGTTTTCAAGCTTTGTTCTGGTTATAATTATGTGAATGTTCAAAGTGAAGCTTGGCATAGCTAAAATTTTATCAACATACCTGGGACAGTGTAGGCTTGTTGGATAATTTTGATATTACCTGAAAAAAAACAAACCAAAAGGGTAGGAAATATACACATCTGCACAGTATGGCTTCCAACATGATACAAACATCTAAACCAAAACATTTATGTCAATACAAGAAAAGACACTAATGATTAAAATGGCTGTATTAAATTAAATGGTGGCATAACACTGAATTAAGGATAATCCTTTCAAACAGGTGCTGTGAGAGGAAAAAAATGTTGTTTCACCTTAAATAAAAAGCGAGTTAATGAAAAAATTAATATTTTACTATAATAAAAAAGAAGATCAAGACTCCAAACCTGTGTATAAATGTAGACATGTGAAAGCATGCCTGGTAGGTTTCAGAGCTGGTTTGATGGAAATGCAGGGATCAGTGTTCTGCTTTTGCCCTGCTTAGCTTTAGCTCCTGTGCCAGCCTAGTCTCTGTGTGAAGATGAACTAAGTATCTCCAGCATCTCTGAGGAATTTTCAAAAGCAGTGGTGGGACTGAAGCAAGTAGCAGCAAGATGGTACCGAGGCAGAGGAGTCTAACCTATTCAAGGCCATAATATTTTATTTTCTCAAATTACACAGAAAGTAATACAAAAGAAAAAATTATGCAACTTTCAATTGTAACTACTTTAATAAAATTCACTGGAATTGCTGAGTTATATCTGTTGTGAAAATTCTGCTGTTTATTTGAATGTCCACATCTTGACCATGGGCAAGTCTCTGACAGCCTACATACTGTATTTATATGAATATTTTAGTCGCCAGGTAAAGTTTTGAGAAATTATTTTCAGTTTTCCTAAACCCATATATCAAGGCAAAAAGTGTTTAACCCATCAGTCAATTTATTTTTCTCTAAACATAGGTAGAGGTTCAGCTCTTCTGAAAGTCATTTGAACTTTTCAGTTTGTTTGACAAAAGTCTTCAGAAGTCCTAAACATTCAAATTTTAGACACAGATTGGAAAAGAATAATTGTGTGTGTTTTTTTAATTTTTATGATTTTGTTCTAAGTCTTTCAGTTTAACCTAAAAACTGTTTTGTAGTGAGGGTACTAGCAGTGGTATACAAATACAGAACACTTAAGTTTTCATAAGCAGAAATCCTACTGCACAACAGCCAAGCCAGTAGCAGGTGTATCATTAAAAGTAGCAATAACACTCTAATAGCTGCCAAACAGAGCAACTGCAATAACGAGGCTATGTAAACAAAATAACTGCTGTGTTCTTACTGAGTTAGATAAAGTACTAGATGATATTAGCAGAGGATGAGATGTCAGATTCTGAAATCTCACAAGCTGCATTGTAACCTGTGCCAACTGAAGAATCAGTATCTTCTTCAAGATTCAGGATAAGAGGAAACTAGAAATATGCTAAAATATTAAACTCAGAATTAGGAAGTAGTACTGGCCTGCTTTGCACATATGTTTAAAATACTAGCTTAAAATTGTGCCCACAATTTTGGGGCATCAGTTTGCTCGGCTTCTAGGAACAGGTACAGTAGGAATCTTAAACAGCAGCCTTAATTAAAATTCTAGGCAAATCCCAAATATTAGCAGCTTCACAAAAAAAATCTCAGAAAGTACAGAAAGCATGCATTTTCCTGCTGAAGGCTTTAGAAGTGACTTGTCATTTGTAATTCTTAACGTAGGTGAAGATTTCCCTCACTTTTTGCGTTGATGTTGGTTTTTTCCTCTCCTGAATACATGTTAATCCTGAATTTACATCTTGAAAACATAGACAAAGATATCATGATATGAGTTTTAAGCTGCATGAGCAGTTGCTTGCACTGTGCCCTTGCTTCTGGACCTCCCTGGTGCTCAGCACAGGAGCCACAGCCACCCATCAATCCCACTCTGCTCTGTATTACCCTGGCTTGGTCACTGCACAGAAAATAGGGTTAGTGGCAGCACTTTGTTGCCTTGTGACCTTTGTAAGAGAAGGGTAAAGGAATTTTTGAAGGCAGGTTGCTTTTTGCAAGGAGGGGAGGGAGTATTCTCAGGAGGCTGTGTTACAGAAAAGAAGGGCAGGCACGAACACGGAGCACATGATGTGAGAAGCTGCTTATCAGACTTCTCCTGTTTCCCCAAACTAGCTCCTTTAACCCACTGGGGACAATTTCAGTCTGAAAATATTGATATTCTAAAATAAACTACAGACCCATAAACTATCTTTTCCATAGCACAAAATCCACAGTAAAGAGTGTTATAATTGTTTCCATACAAATACACTGCAACCATACTTACTGCTTGTAACTTTGAATACCCTGTCCTGCACGCACAACAGGGACCTGGGCTTTATGACTTAGCCCTTGAAAGTTGGCAAAAGAAACTAATCTGTGCCTGAAGAGAATTCTCGAGGATTTTGCTTCTAAACTTGTTCCAGCACCTCCTCTCTGTCTCTCCCTCCAGCCACGAAGAGAAAAAGATGAGCAAGAACTTGGACAAAGCCAGTCAAACTGCAGTAAATTAAAAATCCCCATTATGCACATAAGTTTATCTTTGTAAAAATGTAGTATCAGAGTAAATAATTGGGAGGTGTTGCCCTAGTTTTTAGGACACTAAAACCTTTTATTTAGGGCGATGCACCGATGCAGTCTTCTATAAAATGCTCTATTTTTTCCTTATGCAAAGAGTGTGCCAAATACCCCATATGCCTGCCTTTTAAAAGAAGTACTGCTCTTAAAGGATAAGGACTGCTGAAAGAAAAACACAGATATTTAACTTACTATGCATTGAGAAAAAGCCGGAAAGATTGATGTTAGCATGCGTTATGTGAAATATTGTCAGAGTCTAATTTAATTTTTAATTTCAGTCCTGGTGTCTCTTTATGTCTTGTGAAACCAGCTATTAAATTTTACAAGACAAAATAATAATAGATCATGTACCAAAACCAGACTAATATAAAAGTCTTCCATGCATGGAATCACAAATCTATAATAATCCAATTTTTTATTATCTTAATGCATAGATTTAAAAATATTTAGTAATCCTTACAATTGTTTATTAGAAGCAAAATAAAAGAATATTTATCCATTTGAAAACACTAGTGGTTTTTTGTTGAAAGCCAATGATCTGGCAATTTTTTTCAGTGTCAAGAGAATTTATAAAGAATCTCTGCCAGGAACTGTGGCCAACCCAGGTAATTAGATGTACAATAATTCAAGATGAATTCCAATGATAAAATCCTAAAAAGAAAAGTATAGAGACACAGCTAAATTGGAGGCTAATACATTTTATGTCCAGTCAGTAAGTTTGCATTCTGGGGCTCAATAGAATCTTACCAGTGTTTGCTGTTCTGATTCTTGTTGCCTTCACAAAAAGTAGGAATAAAAATAGAAACATATTTTCACTTATTTTCTTGTAATCTTTGCTACTAAAATACATACATAATTCTTTATATTGAGGAGTCAAAAGGACAAAATACATTTTCAGGAAAGGATTTGAAATCAGAGTATTAATGTTCTTAATCAGCATTTGGAAATGGGAAAAGCCCATTTAGGAGCACTGGCAGTGTGGGAAAAAACCCCAAGAATGCATACCAGATGTTCTATTCTTTACAAATTCACCTATTGTAATGGAAAAGATAAAAGTACATAGCAAGAGATTATTGTACTGCTGCAAAACTTAATGCCTCACATGTGCTCAGGCCTCAGTTTTCTGTAACCAGGAAACTTTTAAAAAAATATCAAAAGTCCTCTAAATCACAAAAGACTCAATCACTCACAAAAAGCTTGTTAGATATAATTGTTTTATTCTGAGCAATTTGCCATCCCCAGCCCCTATTGTGTTTTTTCTTGTTTTGTTTTTAAGACTTTCTATTGTTCATTGTCTTGTTCCCATATTTTCTCAGGGTTATTCTTATCTCTCTTCCTCACTTAACAGACAGATAAAGAAAGAGTATTTTATGGAAGCAGATGTTTTCAGCATTCTCTGATGCCTCTTACAGAGCAGAGTACATTGAGTTAGCAGCAAAAGTTGAACAGCAGATCTGTCACCCGTATTTTGTACTAGGGAGACAATAAATGTGAATTGCCATGAGCTCTCCAGTCTCCTGTGAAGCTGTTGTCCTGAAAGTTTTGTTTCTTTGTAACTGTGAAGTTGGTACAAAAGTTCTGTGACTGGCTGCTTGTGGTAATATTTGGATAGTTGTTTGCTTTTTTTTCCCAAATAAATACTTTCTCAGAGGTAAATTCTCACATGAGCTTTTATATTTGATGTTAAAAGTTAACTTTTCATATATTTCTTTAAAACGGGAATGTTAACCTCACTGCACTCATTAAATTTTTTAAAAATTATATTTTAATTTTTCATGAGCAATACAGGATGTGTTACATTTCTTGTTGAAAAGAAAGAAAACCTAGTTTTTTCTTTCTGTAGCAATAAAGAAAATATCTCTGTCACTTGTACCACATTAAGAATAAATAAATTGGAAATGTGGATGGTATAATTAGTAATTTTTACTTCTATTTGCTTACATGCCTCTACCCCACCCCAAAGCAGGAGAAGAAATTACGGTCTCAACTGCTCTAAAAACGCATCTTTCATAGTAATCTGTAGCAGTAAGAAATTTAAAAAAAATTAAAATTAAAGAGCAGTCTATCAATAAGATGAAAAGAAGACAAAAGGAGGAATTGTTAAAATAGACAGTATACCTGGCACTGACTGTACTGTCTGGTAGGTTGTATTTTTGGAAAAGCTTGCAGATTACTGCAGGAAAAAGATATAGTGGAGCAAGCTTTTTAATACTCCAACAGTTTGATTACAATCAAATAAAGACTTACAAAATAGAAACTACAATAAAGGCCAACACCTTCCAAAGCAATAAAACTTATAAGCTTAACTTCAAGCAGCTCTAAGATTTTGAACAGGCTCATAAATATTTGCATGATTGGCCTTGGACTGATATTCAGTGAGACTCCTCAGCCTGAGGCTGTAGATATAGTGGTACTATCATTTCCCTCATTAATTAGTCTTATATTACCCAAAATAATAAGAGGACAAATCATTGTAAAAGCGCTTCTAAATTTAATGTCCCAAACAGATCAGTGCTATATCGATACAAAATAAAAGGAATAAAGAAAAAAAATTAAAAATCAATCCACTCTCCAAATTGACATAATTTTAAAATTTAGCTATATTAGGATTCATTTTATTTTCAATTTTTACAGTGTAGAGACAAAGATAATATTAATATTGTAAAAGTTGTATTATCATGTTCCCTAAGGCACATTAAGACATACTGGAAAAAGTTATCCTCTAGGATGCCTGTCTAATTAAAATAGAAATATGCTTAGATTCCAAGGCAATATTCTGAAAGCCAGGAGCTTTTCCTGTCTAAAATTCTGTTTGACACAATGTTTTATATCCTCCTCATACGGCAGTCTAAAACATCAATAAGCTGCTTTGCTAGCCTGGATTTTTTTCAATGTGTTACCCTTGGGTTAAGCTTTATGATCTGATGCAGAATGTAATAATCCCAGGAAGTGAAATGAATGGGAATGCAGAGTGTTCAAAAAGACTCAAAAACTAAAATTAGAAGTAAAACTTTGTCACTTATTTAAACATATTA
Organism: Rhabdornis inornatus; assembly: GCA_013397075.1. Classification (NCBI taxonomy): domain Eukaryota; kingdom Metazoa; phylum Chordata; class Aves; order Passeriformes; family Rhabdornithidae; genus Rhabdornis; species Rhabdornis inornatus. Next base: position 383,062 of record VWZS01007753.1, read on the forward strand.
ATTCTAGTTACAATGAATTTTTTTTTTTTTTGTATTTGTCAAGGAATTGCTAAGGTCTACTTGTGAAAATCTTTTAATAAATAATTTAAAGCTTTTAATAAATAATGTAAAGCTCATAATTCCTGTCTCTTAATCCATTCACAAAAGTAAAAGAGTCGGAATTTGGGCATAGGTCACATATACCTAACATAGTCCCAGACTAATGTAAATAAGTTAATTTCCTCCCCTCCTCTTCGTCCTTTTCCGTATATTTTGTGATTCGCTCTTACAGTGAATTGTCCACTTGTTTTAGGAGTAAAATGGGGAAGATTTATAAAAATAAAAAAATGAATGAAAAAAAATTGAAAAGATTACATAATTGCCCAAATAAGTTGTGGTGGGATGAATTTTCTAACCGGAAAATGACCCCAAATCAGAAGAAAAAATTAAGACAGTGTAGGTGCCAGTTATTATTTTCAAAAATATTAGAATAACTGAAGGCTAAAGAAAGTAGCAGGAGATTATTAGTGAAAAAAGATTCTTGGGTAAAGGTACTAGGAAAGAAAATAAAAAGGCCAACCAGCATATCTTTTTTGAATCACACATTTCCTTGTTGCATTATTTCTCAGCAACGTACCATATTGAAGAATATGAGAAACACGACAGTGAGGTGATTATCTTGAGGGGTACTGGAGGGGAAGAGATGGCTCAGAGACACCTCACCATTAGGCCCACAAGTAAACAAGCTTTACGAACTACCAGAATACAAAAAAAAGGTGTCAGACCTGGCCCTGACTATAGCTCCAGTTCAGCTTTGCTGCCATAGTAAGGGAAGCATTTAATTGTCAGGCTGAGGGTCTGGAGGAAGGACTGACTGTAACCCTGCACAAGGAGGAGGCTATTGCAGTGGATTTCCTTGTTTGAAACTAGCATCCAACTTAATAGCCAAAGATCCACCAAAACATGCTTACTAACATGAATATGGGTAGGAAACCTGTGAAATATCTTGCAAGAGCAATCAGACAGATGTCATTCCCAAAATACATCCCATCCATTTAATATAAAAAATGAAGAGCAAGACAGGTGAATTAACTGCTCTGATTTTGTTCGTTTTTGCCAGTGCTCATGCCCATGTACAGCTGCATGACTTGTTCCATAGGAATAAAGAAGTTGAGCTGTGTAAATGACATTATGTGAGTGGTGCCTTGTTCAGCAATAGAGTAATTTTTTTTGTGAAGAGGAAGAGAGATAGGGAAGAAGGAAAAAAATATTTCAGATGATCCCAGAAGTATAAAGGAAAAATCTGAGTAGCTTGTAAAATGTGAGAGCCCTGAGTTACAATTGACAGCAGCCCTAACTGGAGAATAGTCCACACTGAGACAGATAAGAGACCTACTCCAATAAGCATACCAGGAATCAAAGTTGATTACATGTTACCAGTTTTAAAATTAGTTTAGTTTATGACAGTATGAGTGTGGGTCGTTGTGATGCACGCAGAGAGAAAGGGAGACAGACACACACCTGACTCCACGTTGGATGAACAGGAAAAGAAAGCTTTATTTACATGACATGACTATTTATGGAAATCTAACAATGATCATGGATTGGACAATGCCGATGGAACCTCTCTGACTCCACCGGCTCCTCACAATGTCAATCAATTCCCTCTTCCTCCAAAGAAGAATGTAAACAATCCACTGTTTATCAGGAAGAGAGTGTGAGGAAAGTATAAAAGAATATGTCAACATCAGAAGGCTAAAACTCCAGGGCAACATATGAGGAGCACCTTCATTCCTACACCATAATAACTGAGAAGTTGAGAAGTTTATAGACTCCACATCAAGAGGTAAAAAAGGAAAATTAATATATGATGTCTTTCAGGTAGAAGCAGGGGCTGTTCAGCCATCAGCCACTTAGGGCTTCTACCAGGACAACTAGAGCAAAGGGAACCATGTGCACATGGAGTAAAGAGAAAGATCAAAAACTGTTGGCTCACAGTTTAAAAATTATTATAGTTGTTTGTTGGGGTTTTTTATTGATTAATCATACAGATAGAGTACTAGACTTCCATTGCTTTAGGTGATTTATTCAATTCTATATTCTACCTGTTGTAATAATTCTCGTATAGAAACACAAAAGCTGCCATTGATTGGCCTCTTATTCTGCAAGCTTTATAATTACTGACAATAAACACCACTGAGTTACACCTGCAAGAATAATACATGATCCTCTGCCACACAGGCTGCTGACAAAGGTGGGTGCTTAAATACTCTAAGCTATATAAAAATTACAAGTTTCCCTCAAAGTTACCAGCTCTATGCTTAAGGTAGGACTGATTGACTTTTTTAAGGTAAACCATTTTACACAGCTGCTGGGTGGTGTGAAAAAATCATCTCCTCTTAAAAAGTTGGTTAGAATTATTTGGGAAAATTTCTATGAAAATTACTTATTAAAAATATTTTGCAACCTGTGATTGTCCTACAGTGTGCAGGATGAGCTGTGATCTAGGCTGGAGTAGAGGAACAGTGACTAAGTATGGCAGTACAGTAAGTGCTGATTTGGAAATTCATTTTTTCAATGCGTGACTTTTATTATAAACACATAGGTAATACCCATGAAATAACTTTTATTTTATTTTGCTTTTGGAATTAAATTCATCGATAAATAATCTATCAGGTTTTCTTATTTTACAAAATTTGCCAAGATTAAAAGCAACTTAAAAAAAACCCCCATGCTTATTTTTTTCCTTACTATTTATAGAGTAGCAAAGAGGATAAGTTATTTGCTTTTTTAAAGTGAAATATTATTTACTATGCAGACAATCAATGCATTAAAAAAAATCAGAAATTTCACACTATTTTCATTGCTGATTCATAATAGATAATCAAATATGTAATAGAAAGTGTTATTGCTATATTGGAAAGCTCTCACTCTATTGTATGCTCCAGAGCTTAGAGCTACTTTCACCTTTATGAACAATTGATTTGGTCAAGCTGTCAGATTTTCCAACAGGAAATGAGGAACATCCCCCATAATTTCTTAGATATTGCTAATAACAATTTGAGCTTTATTATATTAAAAATTCCTCACAACTCAGTCATTAAAAATTAATAAATTCTAAACACCAGCCTCTCCAAAGGACAAGAATTCATCCCTATTTTTTCAGACAATGCCTTTCAGAGGGAAGATAGGGGGAGATCCTTTGGTTTTATTGCTTCTTGGTTGCTAGATTGTCTCTTAAAATGTATTTGTCTATTTATTTTTTTATTTTATTATCAAGGAACCTGGCTAAGTTTCAGTAAGACTCTATGTTCCCTACTGGAGAAGGAATCTGCCACATTTACATGAAACCTTGTCATTATGTTTCATTTGCGTTGTGATGCAGTGACAGAATGACAGAATCAATCCTTCCTTGTGTTTCACAAACTGAGTGTTTTCATTTCAGAGATCAGCTTCCTCTTTGGGGAGAGGGGAAGGAAAGCTCTTGTAGGAGCCAGAACATTACTTTTAAGTCTACAAAAGGAAAAGTTGCAAGTCCTATCTACAAACAAAGAGTTTTGACTCTTCAGGATTGTAACCTCTTCTTTTTGAAAATGACTCACATCAATAGAACTTCAGTGAGACAAAGATTGTGCCTGCATGTGCCTTATCTTCCTTTGGGACTTAATTATAGCTTGATAGTATAGGTGTCAAGGAGGCTTCTTGCTCTTTTTATCAATGTGGCACTAACAAGCCTTTGGTTTGATTTTTGGTTGGTTTTTGTGTTGTTGGTTCATTTTTTATTTATTTATTTTTTAAAATCTGAATAACGCTGTCTATACTGTAAATTCTTCTGCGTGGACATAAGAAATAATCAGAAACAATAAATTCTCACAAAGCCTACAAAGATATTGTCCAAACATTTACTTATTCTGAGTTCTTCAAAGGAGAATTCAGAGTTATGAACAGCTGCTACTACTCTCTAAATGCATCAAATAACATATTCTCCAGCACTGGTGGATAACAAATAATTCCCAGTTTCTTTTATATTAATGTATGCGTATAGATGTATCCACATATGTTTTAAGAACCTTCTTCTGAGTGCTTAGTTCTATCAAATAAGATATGGGATGCTCTCACTGCCTAATACATATGCAATTTGTAATTCATAGTGCAAAATTATACAGATAGGGTGAGGTATATATAAAAAACTGTGTCACTCAGCAAACTATTTCCTTACTGTGACAACATAGTCACAGACCTAGAAAAATTGGTTGAAATGGCTGCATTATTTTGTCACAACTCCAGCTACCAGAAAAACAGTATTTTCTAACTGCCCTCAAATAGTTGAATACCGTTACAAACACAGTTATTGGTTTATTGATCAAAAGGGAGCAAAGAAAGCAAGGGGCAGAATATGCAAAATCAACAAAAAGTCTCTTCTCCTCGTTCATATCTTGATGTGATGAAAATGTACAAAAAGTTGGCCAAGTAGCACCGCCAGTGTGGCGGAACACACATTAATGGTTTTAGAATGAATCACTTAGCAATTCCTGGCTTAAGAGTTATTATGAGGAATCATTCAAACTCCATCTCTCTGATTTTGTGCCTGTTTCTCTACCTTTTACTCATTAGAGCCTGAAACAGTTGACTTGTCCTGTACTTAAAATCTCGGCTTTTCTTCCAAGATTGCTAAACAATGCTTTGAATCAGTCTATTACCAGACAGCTACAGTTTCTACTTGTTACTGGGAAACCTGGTTACATCTCCTCATTTTACTGAAAAGTGACACAACTGTGGAAGTCCTTGAGCCCTTTCCAGTTATACCTTCCTTGGAGTTTAGTGCAGATGAAGCACACCATTATATATCCTCTTAGACTTGCCAATGAACCAAGAAAACAAATTTAAAATGTTTCCTTTTTGTGTGCGTGTAAGTAGGGAAGATATGCAATCTAGTGCCAAGTATCCAATTTTGACATTTCAGGAGTAGGACACTGCAGATGACTTCTGACCCCTTTTTTGTCCACATGCTTCTAATTCAGTTCAAATCTCTGATTCAATTTTAATCACACAATGAAAGTGGAAAGGGGATAAATTTTTATTTATTTAACAGGACTAAATTCTTATTCACTCTCAGCTTTTTAATGCTGGCTTAAAGTTTTAATAAATCTTCAACCTACAGTAGGTTTCGTGGACTTTAACTGAAAATGCAATAACATTCTAGGTCAAGACTGAAAGACAGCTCCCAAGTCATAGTGGGGAAATTCACGTTATTTCACCCTGCAGTTCACTTGACCCTAAATACTGCTGGTGATTCATTTTAAGAAGTATTAAATTCACATTCAACTACAGATTTACAGTAATTTAAAACATCCAAGAGAATGAGCTTGAGAAACAGACTTATTCAAATGAATAGATCTACTGTTTAACTATGGAAAAGTTCTCCAAATCCAAAAATTCCATAAAGCTGCAGAAGTCACAGATACTCTCGAAAGTAAAAGCTCCCTGTATTAGGGAGGGGGAATCCAGATACAGTGGCCTAGCTGACAGACTTTCCCATAACACCATTCCCAAGTGCTGTATTTAAGAAAAAAAAGCAGCAAGAAGTCATATTAACATACCTACAAACTGTACATCTGAAAACTTTCTTCTTTCTTTTCTCTGAGACTAACCATCAGATAACTTAAACTATTTCTGTTTGCAAGTATTTTCCAGCTAAAGCAAAGACAGGGTATTTTCCTGCTGAAGCAAAGCGTGTGGTTGACCAAGCACAGTTGCTACTGACAGATATCTGTCCTCATTTGTACCACCTGATTTTGTGGTGGTACAATTCTTGGCTGCCTTATTTATGCTGTTTATCCTATTGACAAATAAAATGGTTGGAAAAGAAATGTGATGTTCTACTGGAAGAGAAATAGTAGCAGAGGGCATAGTTAAGCAGAGGATGTAGGCAAAAGTGACACTGATAATCTGTCTTGAATTGCATTTATCCACCTGTGACATTGGATGCCATTCCATGTCAGGATATTCTTTCCTTTAACTTTAAGGCAACAGATTATACCATGAAAATATGGCATGTATTCAAAAACGCTCTAAATATTTTCTACTTTAAAGCAGAAAAGTTACTTGGATGTGTCCCACACTGCTTTAAATCCCATTCTCCTCAGAGAGCCTGAGAAACACTCACCTTCAAGGCTGATATAGGTTTGCTCTCAGCAGAGAGTCTGTACATCTCCCAGCTGACTTTAATTGGGAAGAGTTATCCCTGAATTTATAAAAACTGAATGCAGCTGAGAGGGTGATCTCCAGATTTGTCACCACACATAAAAACATGATGCAACACATTGTGGGGATCCATCAAGTTCCACAACAAAACTGCAGTGGGGAATGCAATAATCTTCAAACCCTATCTTTACATGGAGTTTTACTCCTTTTCAGATCAAACATTCCTCCCCAAGGGAAATGTGTTATAAAAACTAATCACCGGGCTCTCAGAACAGCTGTGTACTCTCAGCTGCTGTTTTCAGCATCAGGAAGTTTGGAGACATTTCAAGAGACAAACAAATGAGATATCCTGGTTATTTTCCTCTCTAGAAGTACACATTTATGTATGGACTCCTTTCTGCTGCAATGGTTTAATAGAGTGTTGCTGTGGAAACACTGGCACCAAAGTACACCTAATAGGAAGCTATGTAGAAAAATGAGCCCATATATCAAACTCATTGGTGTTTTGCACTGAAAAGTACTTTGGTGCACCCTTCCTTGGCATTATATTTGTCCCCTGTCTTGAGAGTATCCTATCCATGTGAAAATTCATGTTTTTCCAATGTTACTTCTCTCTGTGTTAGGAGAAGCACAAAACAAAAACAAATACCTGAACTGTTAAACACCAACCTGAGAGTTTTATTTTCCTAAAATAAAGTACTAGTTTAAGTGGAAAAACACATTTCATTGCAATGTATGAAAAACAACTGTTTTTCATTTTCAGTGTGTGATGACATTCTTAACTAAAAGTGATTTATGAAATGAATGTTCATTAGGCTGGCACAAGAGCTTCTAGAAAAGGTATGGCTAAAAACCTTTATTTGGACACATTTATATAACTATGGATTATTTTTAGACATAAACAAAAAATATAAAAAAATAAAGAATTTTCTCTCATGGATGATGTTATGGAAATGAGAAGCAGAGAGGTTGATCAATGTTTAGGACCTGATGAACTTATTAAAAAATTCATGTAGGTAATATCTGAATTATCAAACAAATGGAATAAGCAGTTCCTTTAACATAACTTGCAAATTATTTCTTTATTGTGACAAAATTATAAGAAATTACTAAACTATGAGAAACACCTGAAAGATTACAAAATCCACAGAGACCTTTAGAGATACTTACATCACTTTCATGGCCTTCTCTTAGATTGTAAGTGAGATCATGCTGGATATCCTCAACAAACTTGTGAGCATACTCTGGGTAGAGGTCAAGCACTTCAAAGAGACCTTTGAGTATAATACATTGGAGGTCACAGTATGTTAGCGCTTTAACATCTGCATTTGTTTTAATAACTTGATCCCTAATGGATAGGTTTGCTCCAATTAAATCTCCTTTACCTAAGAGAGAATAAAAAAATAATTATCTTCAGAGCATAAATTCTTTACTTCTTTTTTGAATCATAAAGCTGTTTAATATAATTGTTATACCTAAACCTGAAATCCCATTGTTACTAATGCCTTGTTTAATTAATAACAGGCTAAAGGATCACAGACTAATTTTTTTTCCTTTTTTTTGCAGAAGCAAACTTATACATAGTTAACTGAAGGTACAAAAACTAATTTCCAGACTGATTTAAGGGAACAATAAAGTAGATATGTATAAAATGAAGATTTATGCTAGTAACTAATAGCAGGTGCAAATTTTTTTCAAAAAGCTGTTGTCAGGTGTTTTTGTGCATGTCTTAAAACATGCAGGTGTTAAGACAACATTTTAACATTTCTGTAGAGAAGAAAAAATGGCCTAAGGAAGAATAATTATGCTGTTTTTTTTCATTTATGGGCAAGATTGCCTTAGAACACCAGTTTTGTTAAAAACTTCAATTGACCTTATACTAAGGAGCACAAAAATTTTATAATTAAAAGCTTCCATAAACATCTGCTCTGAGGTATGAATTCCAAAGTGGAGTCATTGAACCAGAGGTTTTCCCCAAAATTTACATGCATTAGCAAGAGTGGAGCCAGCAAGTCCCAGGAAATGACTCTTTTCCTCTATATTTGTCATACCTCATCTGGACTACTGTGTCCGGTTTTGTGCTTCCCAGTACAAGCCAGAATATTGACATAATAGAGTGAGTCCAAAAAAGGCTACCAAGAATCAGGGACTAAAGAATATAATTTATGAGAAAAGGCTGAAAAAACAGGGTGTTGCTCCATCTTACAAAGAGAAGGCAAAGGAAGGGTATTATTACTGTCTTCAACAGCCCAGCAGAAAATTGTAGAGAAAACCAAGTTAAACTTCAGAGTGCACAGGGAAACAAGATGTACTGGGCACAGGGTGCAACAAATTAAATTTTTGTTATAAATCAGGAAATGTAAGTCAAGAAACGGTGGAACAGCCTGCCCAGAGAGGCTGTGGAATTGTGAGCATCCTTGGAGATGTTCAAAACTTGCCTGGACATAGCCCTGAGGAATCTGAGATAAGCTCGCCCTGTTTTAAGCAGGTTTAAGCTGGGTAGCTTCTGAAGGTCTGAAGGTCCCTTCAACCTTACATTATTCTGTGATTAATAAATAATTAGTTAAGACTGTCACATTGGAAAATCCACTCAGCATGTGATTTCAACTGTATATTACACAGGAAATGGTCATCTTGCAAGGTAAGTTAAACTAATCAGTCAACCATCCCTGAATCTTCTTAAATAAGATAGTTTTATACTTTAAAATATAACTTTTAGTACCTTTAGAAAAAAAAATATTTTATTTCTTATTTACATGGAGCTTGGACAACTTTCTCAAAAGTACTGAGTACATAAACTCAGACTAGGGAGGGGTTTTCTCTTATGCCAGGAATATACATACATGAATGATACTTTGGGGTCTCTTAAAAATCTCTGTTAGTATAAATGAGAACTGGTATGAGCTTAGGTCAATCTGGGAAAGAGAAATTTCATAGCTAACAACAACATCTGTCATTGTTCTTCACAACATGTATTGCTACATAATAAAATACAGCATAAAGCATAAGCAGTAATACACTTGTACATTTTACTGTAAATATCAACAAGATATTAGATTTCTTCCATTATATTAAGCAAAGGACTGGCGATGTTAATTTATTGCTAGCTGCTAATGTGCAAAAAGGAAAGAATATTTCAAATATACCAAATCTGATTCTTAAAAATCTTCATTAGAAACTTTTTAGATATATGAAAAGTATTAGTATCAATACTGCATAAACATTTTGGTAAAAATGTTAGATTTTTATTTGATTGCAGTTAAAATTTTGAAGTAATTTCAGGCTTAAAGGTACTGATCTAGTAGTGCTAGTGTGTTTCTTTTTCAAATTAAAATCATGCAGCAAAGGCTTTAGGTAGTAACCTGAAGTTTCATGTAGAATTAACGAAGTGATTAAATGATTCTACCTTGAATGTCAACATTTGTTACATAACAGAATCATTTCAGCTATTCTTAGTAGCTCTTTTCTTTTTTCTTTAATTGGATAATGAGCTTATATATACATGTTTCTCACAGACACATCTGTTTTTCAATAAATCAAGGACATGCAGTCAAAGTTATAAATGTTCTCATTATGGATACTTTAAAAATAACATTGTTAATATTTTTAACAAATGAAAGATATATGCTGAAACAGTAAATAACTCATATTAAAACATATTTTCCCATAAAACGTATCCTAACCATCATTATTAGAGATAAAGTAATAGTCTCTAGAGGAAGTAAAGATGTATTTAATGAGAGCATTTCACTGAGTTGTTGCTGCAGTGCTTGTTAGTGAGAATGGTTCAGTAAACAAAAACTAATCCACTAGAATTAGAATCAGGACAGAATTATAAAATATTGTGGGAACTGCAAGTAACTCAGCATTGTCAGGGAAAAAACTGCTGTCTTGGATTTACATGACATCAGTAACACAATTTCTCATAGGGACCTACATGTTTGATGCATTCACCTTCTGCTGGCGTTAATTAGGTTTAAATGATGAAGCTCCCATTCACTGTAACTAAACATTATTTCATTGTGTTATGCTTATGTTTTTTGCATTATGGTTTTATTAACTTCTCTCAGAAATCCACCAATCTCTTTCTTATTGTTTTGATTGTCACCATTACACAATGATGCCCTAATTAACATTTTCAGAAGTGCCTGAAGATGGAATCGTTAATGAAATCATAGTTCCAATGGAAGTACCTCTTGAACTTTTTCTGGCTTTTAGCTTATGTTTTATTATAAGTCATATTTTATATCTTTGATCTATGTGATCCAGTGGAATCAAGATATTCTTAAACTTCCTTGAAACAAACAAGTGATGGAGTGATGTGGACTGTCAATCTAATAGAATTAAAGAGTTCTGAAACAAGTAGGACCTGTATCACATTTATATTCTAAAAAAAGACCAATCAAGTGCATTCTAGTAAAAAAAAAGGAAATTCAATTACAGGAGACCAGAAGCTTGCATTATCAGCAGTCTAGTGTAATCCCACGAAACAGGAAGGAAAGCAAAAAAGGAAATGTTCTTTTTAACTCTGTTTTATAAGAATATTAAAAGTTATTAGAAAGAAGAATACATTTAAGTCTAAAGAGCTACTAAAACCATAATAAAATAATTCCCTACTTGTAAAGTAAAATTTTATATTTTATTTTGCCAAAAAACTTCATGAACATTAACCAAGACAGGTCTAATCATCCTTTAGCTGAAGATAAAGAGAATTTCTTTAGTAGGCCTTAGATTGAGGCAAATCACAGAAATTTATAGGTAGAGATGCTTAAACCTCAATGAGTAAAAACATTGATCTTGCAAACAACAACTAAAAATTTATTAGAACAGAATTTCTGGCCTTTTTCAGTTCCAACATACTCAGATGACTGCAGACAGTATCAGTTAGCATGAAACAGCTTGGAGGAGCAGAGCCAACGTTTGTTTTTTACCACGTCTTTTCTGCAAAGGGTGTTCATAGGCAAGTGCCACAGAATGAAAGTAGGCTCTTAATGCTTTCTTTCATTTGGAGCATTAGTGGGAGCATTGCCTGGCCACTAATTTTCATGAAAGATTCAGGAACTGATGACCAATGTTCTTTGAGCTGTCAATACCCATCACCAAATATAGCAGAAAGCAGCAATTTGTGTCAAAAACCTGCAAGTACCTCTTTACATGAAAAGAAAAGAGAATAGATATAAGGAAACCAAAAGTAAATATTGCACAGCTAACAATCTGGCAATTGAAAGTTCCTTAGGTCAAAATATAAGGAAGTTTAAACTAAAAAA
>VWZS01007753.1:394546-441136 GCA_013397075.1 Rhabdornis inornatus
AAAAAGAGTGTACACAGAATAGGTATTGCAGATTAAAATTAAACAAATTCTTTCTCATCAAACAATTAGCCACCCATTAGTAGTGAAGGTTCTCCTACACTGGGGGACAATTCGATTGTGGACGTACCAAGGATTGCCAGCACAGTGCTGTCCTTCAGGACTTCCATGGAACCTGAGCACACAAAGTAGATCGCTTGCAGGGCATCTCCCTGCCGGAGCAGGTATTCCCCAGGAGCACAGAAGGAAGTTTTGATGTGCAGAGACAGAGACCTGAGGCAACCGCGACTGGCACACTCGAAAAGGGAGAGCTGCAAAATCTCCTTGTTCAAGTGCATGGTGATGTCTGAACGCAGCTCATCTGGGAAGTCTTTTAAAAGCTGTCCAAAAGAAGGAAACCAATGATGAAAGAGAGAAAAATGGTACTATTATTTGTTTCCACTTTTGTAGAATTGGCCTGATGTAGTGGTGCTGCACGTCATGCTGTTGCAAACATTTTCCTTTGATTTTTCTTATCCCCTTGGTGAGGCATGTTATTTTTAGAAATTTTAACACTGATAAATTCCAGGAAAAACATGAATAAATATATACCTTTTACTACTGTATAAAACCCCCAAAAAGCCTCACCAAAGAAAAAAAAAAAAGGCAGGAGAAAAAGATCAACAACACCATTTGTACAAATCCCCTATAATGCACAATTTAAGTTTGTCCAAGTTCTTCTCTATGATAGAACACAGTAGGCTGCTCAGGTATACCATTGTATACAGTGACATATACAATGAAAACAGAGAATTTATAAAATTCATCAATATGCAATATCACTTCCGTAGTAAAACCACTGGAAAAGGAATAACTAAAAAAAAAAATACCTGCCTTGAATGTGTTTTTTTTCTTGTTGTTATTTTCATTGTTTAATAATGCAACTGGACACTGAGGGAGGGTGGGAAAGGAATGGAGACAAGATGCATATTCAATGGAAGAACCTATGGAAACTAGCAGACCATGAGGTCTCGTTTTTTCCTTTCAAACTGCAAGCCCACAAATACAGTTTTGTTTGTAGTTTGAGGGGATGTGGCATCTGAACAATGCAATCAGCCAGTACTTGACCAGGGTGGGCTCAGACAAGGAGTTTTATCCATAGGAAGGAAATAATAAAAGACTGATGGTCTCTCCAGGAGCTGTGGTTGTAGTACAGCAGTCACTCACTTTCAGTGTGACTAAAGGTACAGAAGGTACAAAAGCTGAAGGTGATCATTAAACATATCTAGGAAAGCTTTGACATCTAAGTCATTTTTGTACCTTTGTAAATCTTACTAAGCTCCTTCTGTTGCTACGGTGCTGTTGAAAATCCCATTCTTTGTGTTGTGCACAGCACAAAAAGAATTTATCGGGAAAAGAATGTTCCAAACCCCAAATCTTTTTGCTTATTTCCACATTATCTTTAGAGACCACTGAGTTTTAGAACACAGATAACAAGAAACCTGAAGGGAGTGCTCCATTCAAATAACACTCCAGCAGAGAGAAGTCATTATTTCTCCTGCAGTACAGTAACACATAACCTGGATAAGTAATTCAAAACAAGCAAGCACAGACACCACCAGAAATCTGTCTTTTGATTTCTCTCTCAAGTTACATTCTGCAATATTTAAAAATCTAGTGATATAAAGAACATAAAAATTCAGGATAAATCACTTGTTTACAGTATTACAATAAATAAAATGAAGGAAGAAGGAAAGGGCATCATAGTCCCTCCTTTAAAAAGGACCTAAAATCCTCATGTAGATATTTTGTTTAGTGAAAGACAGAACAACTCATTATAGCGTTTCTGCTGGCATCAGCTAAAAGGTTTCTGATGAATACCTTTCAGCATTTGAGAATCATGGAGGACTGAATTTTATCTGATGCTTTAAACCTGCTTTTTCAATTGTGTACCCTCTTCCTGAGATAATCCAGGTTTATTTTTAGGCATGGTTTTCTTTGGTATGTAACTTCACAAGAAACACAGAATCACAAAAGAAAAATTACCCCCCTCCTTGAATCATAGTCATAGTTCATAGTCAAAACAATCAAACACAAATCCTCCTTCATTTGGTTACCTCATTGGAATCAATTCCATTATTGACTGACCACGTGGTTTGGAAATATTCAAGCATCCTTTGCTTCAGCTGCTGTGGCAAGTGATGGACCCGTATAAAGTCCTTCAAATCCTTTGTTCTTGTGTGATAAAGGGACCATCTGGAGTACATCCTCTGAATTATGGCAGTCACATTGCCAAACACCAAGGCGTGCATCAGAGCTAGGAAGTATAGAAATTACATGCAATGTGGAGTGATTTGTTGATCAATAAATTTTAACACAGGAAATAAACAGCATCTTCACAGAGTGAAAATTTCCTGATTGAGAGATATAAGAAATCCTTCGAATATAAGACTCCTTGAGTAATGGTATATTAATGCTATGGTATTAATATAATTATTCATTCCTGGTGTTTGAGACACTGCAAGTCACCATCATGGGACAGGGTAGAACAACATTTTATTCTATCTAGCCAGGGTACCTAACAAAATAATTAAGTCCATAGTCTAGGAGAAAAGGAAAACAGAACATAGAATGGTTTGGGTTGGAAGGAACCTTAAAGTTAATCTAGTTCCAATCACCCTGCCATGGGCAGGGATACCTTTCAATCGACCAGGTTGCTCAAAGCCTCATCCAACCTGACCTTGAACACTTCCAGGGGTGAGGCATCCACAACTTCTCTGAGCAACATCTTCCTGTGCCTCACCACCCTCATAGTAAAGAATTTCTCCCAATATCTACTCTCTTTCAGTTTGAACCATTCCCACTTGTCCTGTCACTACAGGTCTTTGTAAAAAGTACGGGAAGGAACACATGTAGGCAGGCATGCTAAGAAAATAATGAGATACTAACAATCAGTATGAAAACTAGACTCAAATGGTCAGTTGGAAATTACACAGAATGTAATAGATTTCAGAGAACTCACATAAATAAAAAAAATTAGTAATGGAGACCATGTGTAGCGGAACGAGCTTGTAAATAACATTTACAAGTGTATCATATTCTGGGGGAGATATTTTTTAAAAAGTCAGAAAAAAGCCCCATTGTAAAGCAGAAATTCAGGTTAAAAGAAACAAGAGACAATCTGATTTCTTATGTTGCTTGACGGGGTCAAATATGGTTTAAATTATTCTGACATCCTGGAGTTTGTCTGCAATTAGTTATTGGCTTAGGAATAAAAAGAACAGAAGCAAAATTGAAGAAATATTTACAGATATGGGTCATTTGGGTTTGTCTGTGCAGAAATGTGTTTGCTTATTTGAATTGGAAAAATCACTGCTAAATTGTCTGTCATGTAATATTGATCTGATGTATAGAATATACACATCTACAAATTGTGTATTAAAAAAATACTAAAAATCTTGATTGATTCTCTAAAGGGATATCTCTCTATAGTGCTTGTAAGAAAGCAGACAGACTTTTCAGAGTGACAAAAGAATTGGTTTATAAACAAGACAAACAAGTTGTCGACCTTGTATGTCACTTTACAGAATTCCAATGTAAGAAGAGACAAGGGGGAACAGGAAGAGGGAAGGATGCACTTTTAAATGGTAGAAAGAGTTAGAAAATTCTGTAGTTTGGAGTGTTAGAAAACTTTTACAGGCTGAGAAAAACGGAAAGGAGCTAGTAACAATATCTATGCCCTTATTATGAAGGGAGTGCAAAAAACAGATAAAGAACTGCAGTGTAGAAATAGCAGGAAAAGAAAGGATTATGGATGTAGTAAGAATAGTAAGCCTAACTGGAAATTTATTTCTAAAAATAATCAGCTACTTCAACTAGGTTTTGTCCATGATGGTGCAGTGAATAGCTAAATCATTGATGTCAGAAGCTAGAGCAACAAAATGTGAGGGACTGGTGTAATACTAGATACAAGATATTATATTAGGAATATGACAGCTAGGTCTGAAACAATTCAGCCAGACACAGATAAATAGTTTAAAGAAATAGTGTAACCTCTTTAAGGATGCAATAATCAGTTTAAACAGGGGGAGGGATAAGGCATGAGGTGATGTATGAATGAGAGTTTAATACTCACATGAGAACTAAGTCCCTCATCAGACTCCAAGGTTAGGAGCTGGACAGTGTGGAGATCTCACTGATGTTGTTATAGGCACAAATATAATCTAGAATTTTTTTATATGGTAGAATCTGTCGTTGCCTATATACATTGGAAGGCAACTGCTTCTCATAATGACAAGCTATTCTTGGCTGTGACAGGCATTAGAATTCTTTATCGAATAATCATTCACTTACCCTACTTTCTGTAAGAAATCTATTATGCCTCTGTCTAAACTCAAGTAGGACAAGTTCAAAACTTCTAGGAACTGTCTTTCAGAAAGTGGCATTTATTTTAAGAGATATTTTAAATCACATTTTAGTTGCTTAGGGAATAGAGGAGCACCTCTGATCCCAGATAGGACTGGAGCTGCTACAGTGGGCCTCCAATCTCTTAAATACAAAAATACATGTTCTTTGCTGAAAGAACATGGAGAGTACAAGACAGAACATAGTATGATCACCTGCTGGTGGGCAGATCTGGTTAATATTTTACAGATGCTGGGTATCCTAGGAATTTTGCTTACATTTTAATAAGTACATTTTCCTTCCAGCTTTAGGAAGACATACTGTATTGAACAAGATCTTTTATCTTCAGAATATTACTGTTAAAAATGTAAATTTCAAATTTATGCAAAATAAAAATTAATGAGGAGAGGCCAGTAAATATTAAAAAGGTGTTCTATATGCTATTTATTTGTTAAGGTTACACTTTTTTTCTGTCTTTAACTTTTTCAAGATTTAAGTAAATTTACTTCATTTTTTTCAGTTTGTAGTGTCACACATTAAAGAGATACAGAAAACTACTGATAAATTTACTCACCCTATCCATTACACCTGAAATTTCATAAACTAATGGCTTGGTCAAAAAGTCTGAAAAACTTACACCAATTTTCTCAGAACATCAGTTTCCATTAGGGAATTTTAAAATTAAATATCAGCCAAAACTATACACTAAAACAGGCTTTAAGAAATGAAGATGTTTAGTGTCCTTAGGCATACAGATTAGCACTTTATTACTAACGAAGTTTTCTAAGGCATGCTCACCAATCTTCACAGTATCATTCTAACTCCTTCCAGTTTCCTTGATTTCCCTCAATAGTATCTAAAATATAATTCCTTGAGAAAATACCTGCAGATCAGCCTGCTCTGCCTTTTTTTATCTGGGCATATCTTGTTCACTGGACCCTCACAGGTATAAATCCATTCTCCTTCCTGCTTGCCTATAAGCAACTTCAACTTTCGGTCATCAGTTCCCTCTTAATCCACTCAGCTGACTAATTCTTCACAATTTATTCATTTTATAAAAGCATACTACAAGAAATATAAGTGAAATTTTTATAACTGAACTCAATAAATATATAGGATACTGCTATATTCTACTCTATTATATTTATGAAAACTGCCATATTAAAGTGAATTAAATATTCATCACTGCCTTACACAGGAGATCTCTTGATTTCTTGATAGAAATGAAAACTCCTTCCTTCATTCCAATAGATTTTAGGTAGTAAAAGCCCCAAAGAACAGAGACCACAGTGTATTTTAAAACTATAATTTTATGCAACTGCTGAAAGAAATTAATGAGCTGCTTGTGGTTTTGTGACATTGTCAAAACCAAAATTATATCATTTGTGGGTGATTCCTTATATTATTTCCTCTCATTTTCAGGACTGAGGAAAATGAAAATATTTCATTGAATAATTCTTTTACCACATAATATTACAAATATATAGTTTACAGGTAATTAATCATGTTAGCTGGCTTTCAAGTGTCAAATTTCCAATTTATTGTTGCCCAGGAGAATTTATCCTGCAAAGCTGACACCTGAGGCTTTACTGACTAGCCCCAGAGAAATACCTACTAGTATTTCCAAAACAACTAAGCCAGCAGAAAGAGAAAGGGAGGACACTGTCTTTCATCACCATAAGTGAACAAAAGGTTAGAAATATGTCTGCCTAAGAGAATTTATCTAGCGTAAACCAAACAAAGTTTTTTTTTCTTCTTTTGCCATTTTAGATTGAATTTATTAAGCTTTCCTCTGTGTTTGTCTGGGGTTTCTTTTAAGAAACTTAGCAAAATTTCAGCTTTTATTTGACTTTTTCCTACTCCTTGAAAATGTTTTACATGACACTGAGTTATACCTACCCCCAATCAGCATTGTGCAAATGGAGAAGATCTTTTCAGCATCGGTATTGGCTGAAACATTTCCAAAGCCAACACTGGTGAGGCTGCTGAGAGTGAAATACAGGGCAGCTATATAGGCACTTCTGATTGATGGGCCTCCTAGAGTATTATTCTCATAATAAGGAGATTCAATTCTTTTTCCTAGCTCATGAAGCCAACCTGTGAATCAAAGCATAAAAACAGTTACTTTTATGTAACACTGACATCACCATGAAAACTGTACATTATACTAAAAAAAACAAGTTCTAGAGGCCCCCACAAATCTACTTAAAAGACATTATATTCTTCACACAATTCCAAGAATAAGAACATTAAACTGTTGGAATTTATGCAGCACATTAAGTATTGTCTCTGGGGTATTTATTTTTATGTACGATTTTTTATGATAAGAATTGCATTTCTGCATTGAAATCAAGTGGTTTTGAATTGCATATTACAGGTCTAATTAGATAATTTATAACAGCCATTAAGTCACTAAAAAGAAAAAAAAAATCTTCACCTAATAGCACCGCAGCAACAATGCAACATCATTTGATTCTTTCCATTAATTAATGCTTGGAAAGCTTTTTGACATTCTAAGACTAAATCATTATAATAGTAATTACATATTCAGAGCTTTTCACATGTTTCTTTTTACAGTAGAAAAGATTCAAAGAACTAAACATAACTTACAAACCAGAATTAATTTTCAAAACATGCTTCAGTAAGTATTTTCTAAATTGTTCATTTAATCTTTCCTTTCATTTTGATAAATGAGTCTGTGTGTGCCAGAGATAGCAGAATTAGTTACTGCCTCAGATATTTGAAAAAAACAACAAAACAACCCCAAAGCATCAATGCAGGAAAAAAATATGCAGCTGAAAAACACAACCTGAATGAATTACACAAACATGATGCTTCACAAAAATCAAGATTGAGGAAAAAAGAAGGATAAAAATCTATTTGTGTGCCCAGTTTTGCCTGTTAAACAGCTTGCTTGGGAGATTGGGAATCTTTCTTGGGTATACAGGGAGAACTGCCAAAAGAAAATAATCCTGACAGGCAGAGTTTTACTTTTAGAAAAATTGTTTGGGGGTCCTCCTTTTGTAAGCTGGGACCTGACAGACTGAATCACCTCGTGAAGGTTATTCTCTCTCCAGTCAGAATCCATTTTGATGACTCCAAATATGAACTGGGAGAAATTTTATTGCACAGAATGCCTGCAAAAGTAGGGGGTAGATTTAAAGTCGCTGTCTCAGCACTTCCAATTCAGTTGAGAAAAGTCTGTAGGAATTTAGCACCTAGAGTGGGCCTGCTGAACCATGAATGCTCCCATGCTCAGCTCATGCTTTCTGCCATGCTGTCCTCCAGAGAAAGCTCATCTGAAGGGCTGGGTAATGGCAGAGCAAGGTCTGGCTGTAACCCTAATGATCCAGCCTGTGCAGGACAAGGAATTTGATCAAAAGCATAAATGAAAGAAATCTGCATTGTCATACAATGGCAGTACTGAGTAGGATGTTTTACCTTGCCAACAGACAAGAAAGCATATGAAAATGTCCTTGATTTTGCCTGGACAGATAGTATTAATCAAGTGGGGCTATTTTATATTTGTGGCTCCCAATTATTTAAAATGAAAGTAGAGAAAACCAGGAAAAACAAAAAAAGAAGCCTAGCTGAGTCAATACCAGTCCTCTATGCACTACTGTTTTTCTGAGATTACACTACATTTCCCCAACAGTAGCATGGTCCTTTGTAAGGCAGATTTAATTCCTATATTTCTATAGTAGGGAATGTAATCACAAATATTAAAGAACATAGAATAAAAACCTAAGAAAATCTCTAGCAGAGAGGAGACAAAATTTGAAAAAGTCTATCTAAAACAAATGTAAAGTAATGCAATCATAAGGTTCAGGATCAGGTCAAGATTGTATCAGGTGCAAAACTGAAACAAATAACTTATTTTAAAGAACTGTAACTCATAGACCTTTTTGGAGAAAATCTCCTGCCTTCGAGTGTTCTAAAAGCCACTGATTCTCAGCCTGTGTATTTGTATTTTTTCTCACTTTTCATGCATTTCCATTTCTATCCAGGAAAGGTAGATGACTGCATTCTTTGACTGAGAGATATATGTGAATTGGTTTCTCCTTTACAACTCACTTTATGTTCAAGGTTTTCATCCAACCCTACTGAAAAATCATTGCTCCTAAAAGATTCATACTGCTAGTTAAACTAAGGTACAAAAATAAGTGTCTACATTGTGCCAATCAGAAGAAGTCTCTATAATAATTCTACAAAAATTCTACTACCAAAATATCAATATAATCATTTTACAATTTCTAGCAAACACTTCTAGCCAAGATACTAGTATTTGAGATGAGCTTAGTATTCAGTGTCTAGTTCTGTGGTATAACTGAAGGTCAGACAAATCATCCCCTCAGTAGGATATATGGCTTATCACTGAGCTAAAAGAGTAGCAGTTAGCAGTGACTAGCAATTCTTAACAATTACTAAAATAATGCCCATGTAAAGAAAATTTATAAAGTAAATTTATTTAGAGATTTAGACTTGGAAGAGAAAATGTATGTCTGAAAAGGAAAACCCCAAAAATACATTCCTCTGACTTGTAGATAAGACCATGTTTACAGTTTCTCGTTTCTGTTTTGGTTGCCAGAGATTATCCTAATAATGAACTTTTGAAAAAATTATATAAAGTGCTGTTTCAACCAGAGTATATAAAATGCTGCAATATCTTCCAGATCAACTGTATTTCTCATATTTGCTGATAATGCTGCATTTTTTCTTTTTTTTTCAGTTTCAGGGCAGAGGCAAGATACTGTTGGGTGTAAATACTTTCATCAGCCAATGGAAATAGTCATGAGATAGCATCACTGACTAATGCCTTTTCCTTTTCAGTTCCTGTAGGTAACAGCCCTCAGCAGATCCTCTGGCAAGTTCAAGTAATTAATTTCTGCCCTCAGGGAAGAAGAGAAAAAAAATATACCTCATAGTCAGAGGGAGCTTCCTAGAATTTAGCATTATGAAACTTGTCTGGTTCAGAATTAGCATCGTCTAGGTACAGCTCTCTGACTTTGAAAGCATTTCAAAGTACCAATAAGCATAATTAAGAGGAAGGCCTTTCAAAGGGAAAAATAGCACTTAAGTAATCAAGTCCCCTTGGAAAAGTCAATAGGAATTGGATATCTAGCTCCATTAGGCTATTTTGAAAATTGCTGTAAGAGTCTGTATTGAGTTTCATTTACTTATATCTGGGAAGTGCTCAAGTATCAGCAGAAGCCTAAAAAAGCATTTAAACCTCTGTAGATGACATAGTTTTTAACTGGATGTAAACCACATTATTTCATTTACTAGGCATCCAGAAAATCAGTCCTTCCTCTGGCTTGGTTCTTTCTCTGCACTGAGATGTACTATACTCCTTATAATTTGCAGCTTCACTCTTTACTACTACTTAGATTTTCTTTTATGCCAGACACTTAACATGCCAAAATACTGTCTGGTACTTCAAAAACTTAGAAATTAGTTGCATTTTCTAATTCATTAATTAACTGTAGCACTTATTTTAAAAATAAGAGAAACATTTTCTTTTCCAGTTAAAAATAGACCAAAAGTCTCTGGTTTATTCTGCACTACAGTGTCAGGAAGAATAAAGAGGTATGGATAAGGAGTGCCCCTTAGAGCATCCCTGAATGTCTGAAAGCAATAGCTGTGATGATGCTAAAAGAGAAAATTATGAGACAAAGGCTGAGCTTCTCTCAGCTATGATTCCACATCAAATTTAGGGACTTCAAGTATTCCTGGGGGAAATTTGAGGGTAGAAAAGCCTATCTGCTCTCACATAATCACTTTTTTTGGATGTTTAAACAGTATTTAAACCTCACTCACGGCCGAACCATACTTGGCCCTTTCATGCTAGTGAGGAGAGAGAGTAAGCAATGCTATGCTGATAGCATAGAAACAGAATATGTAGTGGGAAATGCTAGCGTTGACTAAAGGACACTGCGGATTGTCTTTAGTGAGGATTATCATTAAGGAGTATGTCTGAGGCTGAGGTTTTTTTTTCTGACTCAGCTGAAAAGAAATAATAATAGAAAAATGTCCTGAACTGCTGGAGCACATGCAGCCTTCTGATATAAATGTTTCAACACAGACGTCGCTATCTTATGACTTACTGATGTGTGTTGCAGTGACCAGTTTGGGGTCATTAAGGGAAAGATAAAAACTATACGAGAGAAATTAGATCCTTCATCACTGGAACACATTTTTAAATTAAAATCATTGTGTAGCCTGAGAGCTCTGTTGGCTCCTACTGCAGTAGTCCCTGATCACTGCTGATAGCTCCTTATTTCAGATCTAGAGCCAGGCAGCCAGGAGCTGTAGGTTTGCACAGCAAAGCACATCACCCTTTCATCACACAGCAGCACCCTCTGATCTACAAATAAATATCTCAGATTTCAATTTTAAATGGGGAGAAAATGTTCCAAGTTACTACTGATGTCAATGAACCAAGATTTTCAGTTGTATCCATCTCTATGTTTCTTGGTATTAACCTCCACAAAATAAACCTTAAGTCAGAACAAATGCTAAGAGAGAGCAAGTAGGTGAATTTCCTTCTTTTTAGATAAAAGCAGCTGTGATTACAGTTTCTGTGATTTCAGATGTCCAAAATCACTTCACTCAACTGTCTGTGAGGCTTCTTCACAATGTATCATAGTTAAAGTTCATTTGAGGAGGGGACGCCAGAGCTAATGTATTGGAGACAGTATAATGAATACATTTTACCATATCAAACTCTAATTATCATTCATTACACATTAAAACATAAGCTTTGCTTTTAAAATTGCTTCCAAAGAATTTTGATCAGTTACTCTCTAGATATTGCTGACAGATATAATACATTCAGAATCTAAAGGTGTATAAGAAGATGAAATAATTTTACTTCTTCTTGTGTGCATGACTGCATTATTGAATAATCATTGCCTCTGTTCTCATGGTGATTACTCAGGTTCTTCAGAAGAGCTTCAAAGCCTTTTTAATCCCTGTCTAGCCAAAATGTCTTTGAGATGTGAAGCTTTTCCCTGCCAAAAAATTTGTAGTTTTCCCCCGGACTATTAATAGATCAAACAGCACCGTTCCTACTATTTCACCCTGTGGAATATTGCTGTTACTCTTTCATTGTCACAAAACCTGATCATTTGTTTACAGGTTTGATTTATGGTGGAGCTTTCCCTATCATGTTAGGGGAGGCTCCCAGGTACCAGAGCAGATGGTTTTAGAATTAAAGCACCCCAGAGATGACAAGAGCAATCATACCTTCAACCACTGCTTCTGGAGGACTATAAATGTGCCAGACCTTATTGGACTGGGCCAATAAATAGAACAGGAATCAGTCTTTTTCTTTTATACAAATCAGTAAAAAAAAGAAGATACTACCTCCCCCTTCCATTTTCCCACCTCTTTCCCCCCACCCCCCCAAAAAAAAAAAATTAAAAAGAACAAGACACAATCCTGAACATGTGACACAGCTGCAGGTTCTGAGAGTTTGAAAACACAGCTCCAGCACATGTGCTCAATGGCAGAATTACACACTAGTAAAATACAGGACATTAATTTATGCTCTTTTCAAAATGAAGACAATAAATAAGCATTATCTGTGTAAGAGGAAACCAGAGGTGTGTCTATATGATATGTCAACAAGTGCAGGGTGCAAAGGAACAGCTCTGGCTAAGAAGCTTATATTTGAAGAAAATTAGCTGGTATTCAAGATAAGCAAAAGTTAATTAGCAATGTATGAAATTTAAACTAGAATGATTTCAATATTAATACAACAGACATAACCATAATGACCGCAGGATAATCAGGAACAATTAGCATTAATCTAGCTCCTGTGATCTTTATTCTGCTAACACACTTCTCTGTAAAGAGTAGACACCTAAAATGAGAAAGAAAACAAATATGATAAAGACAATAACATATTCTCAACTACTGAGACTGCTTAAAAATGTTAAAGTTGGTCTCAAAATAATTGATTCAAAATACCTCTTATTTTAGCTTTGTAAAATATTGTCCTTATCAGAGTATATTTTTGTTATGATGAATTTAATGATTTTTTTTCCTTAAACTAGAAAGACATAACATGGTAGTGTTGCAGGAGTGAAAGAAATCTACTGCAGTATTCAGATTTTGTGAAGGGAAATTTTTGCCATGAGGTAGAAAAGAAACAGGTTTAACTTGGACTATGTGAAATATAGTTTTATCTCAACTGCTTGTGAATTAAGTCCTTGTGGTAGAGGTGCTCTCAAGGCTGCCCTGTGTGGCCCCAAGAGCAGAGCCCAGACATCAGCTGTGCTGACTTGGAACTGCCATGCATGCAGCAAGGATGGGGATTAGTGCTTTGGATCAGTGCAAGGCAGGGGTATCTGCCCTCCATAGATCATAGCACTGCCTTTCCCTTACCTTTGAAACTCATCATCCCTATACTTTTAAATCTAATTTTAGTATTTTCCCTCAGTTTTCTATGTTAAGGTCATAATCCCTGGTAACTTTCTGATGCATTGGTTGCATCAGCTAACCCAGGTAATGAAGGGCCTATGATAAATTTGTACAAGCAGATTATACTTAACCTCTGAGTAGATTTTCAAGTGCCAAAATGTGAGAAATGTGCATATTACTTTGATGGTAACTATGTAATATTTTCTACAGACATTTATAAAAGTTTATATACATTTACTTGGTGAATGTGCACATTACAGACAATAAGAAAAAAACAAAAAAAGCACCTCAAAACCCCCTTTAATGTGTATCAAAGAGGAGAAAAGGAACCCCTTTGTGTCAAGTACTCTATGCCTCTTTCTATTCAGAAGATAAAATTTTCAGAGGGGAGAGGACAAATTTTATAAGAAGATTTCATGCTTCTGATCTCAGATGTTCATCTCTTTAAAGTCTAATCCATAAACAAAAATAGAGTCTTCTCTCATGTAAGTGCTGTGCTTATATGTCATTTAAACATCCCTGTGAAAATGTTGGCAGCATTTTTGGGGAGTATTTTGTATTTTTGGGGAGTTTGCAAACAATGGAAATTACAAAAATTGAATATTTTAAAAGTACAAGTAAAATAGTTGAGAATTTCAAAGCCATATAATTCTCAGAAAGAAACTATGATGAGGCATCTCTCCAAAATTATAGATGAGGATCAACCAGCAGCAACTTTGAGGATCATTGTCATACTAGAATTCAGAGGAACACTAAGAATGGATAGATTGAATAAATATGCCATTTGATTTCTATTGCAGAGAAACTGGAAAGAATTTTTATTATATCTCTTCCCAAATTAGCACATGAAGTGAGAATGGTCATGAGCCAAAATCCAAGGCACAAACACACTCTTAATAAAGCTGACAATTCAGACCCTTGCATCTACTTTATATTTTATGTATTTATTTTATTTAAGCATTACTATTACTATTACTATTTAAAAATCAGGGTTTGAACATATACCAGATGAAATTGTAATCTTTGGCCAGACTTTGGGAATTTGGCCACTGATTTTTTGAGCATCTGTGACATCATCTGTAGAAGGTTTGAGCTTGGACATAATACAGTCAGAAGAGAAAAACAAAGATAAAAATTAATGTTTCCTGTATTGCCCATGAGGCTTGGACATTGAAGATGCACAAACCTCTGTAATCAAAGGCAGATAGGTGACATGAATACCTTCAGATCTGGTTCCTTTTGAATGCCTGCCTTACTCTTTACAGATACAAAAATCTGCCTTCTCAAGATCCTTGGGGAAGGTGTTTGACTATCTATAGACATACATTGAGACAGATATTTTTAAAATATTATCAGAACCCATAGAGCTTTCCAAACTTAATGTGTACTCCTTATTGGGTTAGAGCATTTTTAGATACAAGCTTAACCTCTGTCAGGTCTAAGAAAAGTTAATTTCAGTTGAAAAGTGAATCCTTTTATAAGGCTAACTAACACTCTTTGTAAATAATTTGGCTGTTGTATTTCTAATTGAATGTATACTTAGAAAGTAGCATAAAAAACTTACATTTTGGAGAGCTTTAGCTCATCTAACTTGACGAAGTCATAACAAGATACTGACCCATTGTTCTCACTGAAAATGAAGCATTCGTGGTGAAATAGATACTCAATGAACTAAGTAGTTTCAGTACAAAGAGGACCTCAATCAAGGAATTAAAAAAGGAAAAAAAATCTAAGATCTAATTGCAATGTTCCTTATAACAAGAAAAACACAGCTGAGCCCACAGAAGTGCTGAAAACCTGAAAATTTGGCCTTAATCATCTGATAAAACTCAACTCTAAATTGCAAGTATCACTACTTAGAATAAAAAAGTAACATTTCTCTTTTCTCACGGTAAAATTGATGCCACCTTCGAGATATGGACATAACTTCCTTGTAGGAAATAATTTCTTGTCATCACCAAGGTGTGGGCTGTTAAATAATTTACATTTTCATTTTGGGTAGCCATAAGTGCAAGGAGAGGTACTTGCTGTGGGAAGCTTGCAATCCACCCCAGTGAAGGCACCCTAAGAATTATAATGCAATTTCCAAAGCCTATGGTTGATCACTCCTGGGCACATTCATGGCTTAAAAATAGTAGAGCAGAAGGCCTGATATTAAATATTTGCAATGACAGCATTTTATTAGAAAACAATGTTGGAAAGCTATATTTTAAAATATTTAGTTAGCAACAAGTTAGAATGGTCTGGAGTTTGGCATATCTTCCACCTACTGCAAAATGCTACATAAATACTTTACAAAACACTATGTACATTAATTACTAACAGCTTCACACATTTCAAGCCCTGCACATTTCTAGCCAGAGTCTAACTATACTTGATGCATTAAATCTTAAAATTTCTAGATGATGTCCTGTCTTCTTTTGTCTGCAAAATAAAGTTTTGCGCTTTTAGTTTTTCTCTTACTGTGAGAAATCTCTGAGGAACAGCCCAGATTAAGGTTCACAGTCAGAGCCCTAGATGCTGCTTAAAGTCAGTAGATAATTCCTGTGAATTAGCTATTTACATTTCTTCTCCACCACGTGGGAAAATATTGTCTTTCTGGAGAAGATACTTCATGCCTACAAGTAGAGTTTATTCTGGGGAGAGAAGAAAGAAAGGAATGGTGCTGGGGGGAGATATCCCTTTGGGCAGAGCTCCAAGACAGTCTCCAAAAATCCAGCTAATGCTCTGCAGGAACACAGAGGTTATCACCTCTATAAGGCTCTGGGTGAGTTGTCCCTCTCATATAATGCTGCAGATTGCATCTCTGGGACATGCAGCTGGTATTCTGTGGATGGCTAAACAAAGCAGATAGATCTGTTCCTCATGTTTATGAGGAAGACTCCAATATACCTCTGTACCCGTGTCACAATGTGTAATAAGGATTCCCCTTACAGTAGAGATACATTTATTCCAAGGTAGAGGCCTGTCTACATTACATATAAGAGCTATGTATAAGGATTTTAAGAGCTGATTCAGCAGACCTGAAATGAACTCATTCCTCTTGATATTTTATGATAGTTCTCTAAACATTTAGACTTACTGTTGCAAAGAAGCTCCAGTCTAAATGGTCAGTGCACCTGCATTCCTGCAGAACTAGGTCATAGCTTCCTTCAGCCTCATTTATCAAAGAGTCAGTAAATTTAGAAAAGGAATGTTCTTGAAACTCTTCTCTGTGATAAGCTAGTACAGCTCTTATCAACAGTAATTTGTCAGATGGCTGTGTTTGAATATGTGGGAGATTTAAATCCCTCTTGCCTTCACAAGTCAGCAGTTGACTCTCTTCCTCACACCACTGAATCACAGAATCACAGAATTAGCTAGATTGGAAAATACCTTGGAGACCGTCAGGTCCAAAGAAAGGACAAGATGGAGAAATTTTCAATATCAGCTTTCTGTGACAGTAGCAGACAGTACATGAAAAACACTTAATATAGCTAACTATTTTTATTAAAATTTTTTATTTTTACTAGGAATAATTTACACACAGCTCTAATGCCATTAACATACTTGGAGTGGAGATAAACACCTTTTCATTTTTAAAAAAATTGCTTTCTTCTCCCCAATTTTCCTAGGGTTCTTACACTAAAAAAATTTAGTAGCATAAGTAAATTAACTACTTTTTTGGTAATACAGTATGTTAATTTAACTTTCAGATTACAGCTAAACCATCCCAATCTAAATGTATAGGTAATTTGAGAAATAAAATTGTAAGGCCATAATCAGAAGTATGTAAATCATGTGAATATCATCTTCTTTAAGGAAATGGTCACAGTGTCACTGCAGAAAGAGTTTCAGTATTTAATATTACTGCTCTTTAGGCAAACTGGCTGTTACTGTCTTTTTCCAGGCTATTTAATGCCTTGCAGCTAAGTTTGGAATTAGACACGTCTGTGCTGGTCATCCATTCAGTGCAAAGAGCATGTCCATCTATGCCCTCTTTGCTTCCCTTGCTCCATCAATCTGTACCCATCTGGTAGAGCTTTTCTTGTCTTATATTTGACTGTAATATTCTCTTGGGCAAGAGCAGCCTTTTTATCCTGTGTTAATTCAGCAGTGGAGACAATAGGGCCTTGACCCATTAGTAGCATCCCAAGTGTTCCTGCAATAAAATTTATGGTAATGGGGTTTTTTTTTAATGGTGTCAGCTAAAGAGTTAGAAACCTGTTTTGCAGCTTTATGTGTTTGGAGTCCAAGTCGTGCCAAAAAGGTTTTAAGCTACTACAGGCAGGCCGTTCATGTTTTAAAAGAAATAAATACTCTCCTCCATAAGCAATACAGATGACTTTAAAATGAAACCTTTATTATCAAATTATGCCAAAATCTCCCACACAACAAAGCCTTGCAGAATGTAAGTTTTAAAGTTGCTAGCAAAACTTTCTGTCTAAATGTGTGCAGCATGGCATAGTTGGTAAATTAATCTCGCTTCTACCCTGCTGCTCTCACCTGCTCAGGTTTCCCCATCAGAGAAATACAGAATAAAGTCTTTCAGCTCTTATGACAATTTCTCAGTCCTAAGAGTTAAGATATTAAAGTTCTGACTCAGAATCAAAAAATAAATTCTCATGGAGGCAATGACAGTGATAATCAATATCTTAAAATCTTTGTTTAAAAATGTGTTGTTTATTTGCAAGAGCAAGATATCAAGAGGACTATATGTTTTAGAAAATTGGTGCAATATGCTACACATATTTTATATTTTCATTCTGTCTAACTGCCAGCAGTCTGCAAGAGTAGAGCAGTTTAATTCCAGACTCTGCTTTTTAAACCTGAGTAATGTGAGAAGTGGTCCCTGACAGGTGGTACCTTCCCCTCTCCTGCCATCTTCCCAACTCCAGAAACCAAGCCACCTTTCAGCACCTACTTCCCGTTCAAATGCAGTCTCCCAACTTGGCAAAACAGGGGCAGAAGCCTCAGTGTAGAAACTGTTTCCTTTTGTAGGTCTAACTGCAAATGGAAGCCTAATTGCAGAATTGCAGTAAAACCATGCCAATTTCCATCTGACTGGTCTGCATAATCACACAGGAGATGATAACAAGAGTATGAAGTTCAGCTTGGGTCAGTACAGGCTGCTGCAGTCTACATGACATCCATTTCTCCTTGTCTTCTGTGTTAATATCATCCATGCTGGTTAGATAACAGCTAAGTGTGTTAACCCTCGTTACAATCCTCTCCTTGCTTGCTCCACAGATTTTACAGCATTGTCTAAATATTCTCCTCTGTGTTCTTATCTAAGGAGCCACTGCGCTGTACAGGGAATTGCCTCTGACAGGCAGCAGTATGATAAATGGTATTAGCACTTTATTTGCTCTTGCTTTGTCTTAGTTTTTTATTTCTTGATTCTACAACATAAGTAACATTTTTCAATTCTTTTTTTATTATGTGCCAGTTGAATCAAGGAAGTTTATGTTTAGATCCAAACATATTTGGCTTTTGTGAGGGGGAGATCAACAAAAGGGGATGTTTTTGTCTAGATTATATCTAAAGATATGAAAAACCCCAAGAATTTTCAGTGTGATAAGGGCTTGATATAAAGAAAGAGTAAAAAATAAAGAAGAAAGGTGGTATCTTAATGGAAAAGCACACTAGATTTTTAAAGTTGATGCAGTTCTGAAATAATACATCTGTGTCTGCAGACACGACAGGTTTTCTTTTTAAGTGTGTGACATAAGGGAATCCTAAGCATTAGCATTTTTATCTCCAGCTCTCTTAAACCTGACAATGAAAAACAATTTAAAATAATTAGGTATAATTACTTTTACAGAATGTGGCTTGTGTAAAACTTTACATGCTGCAGAATTCATTGACATGCTCTCACAGCTTCACATTGGCTTATTTGGCTGAAAGCAGTTACTAGGTAACTTCAGCACTGTCACCTGAAAGTACAAATTGAACAGAAATATTTTCTGGGGTTTAGGAAAATGGAAAAGAGACTGGAAAGAAAAGACTCTTGGATAATTTCTTCATTTCTGTACAGAAATTATTTTCTATTCTGGCAGCAGAAAACCTTTCTTTTATCAAGCACCTGCTCTGGTAAAGTGCAGAGAAAAAAGGATAAATAAATAGAAAATAGGAATATATGCAAAGGACATCTCTAGCTTAAAAATTTAAGGCATGCTTGTGCTAAAAAAGAAAAGCTAGTTTAGTAATTATGGGATGTCTTTGGAACGCAACATGGCATTCTAGCACCCCAGGATTTCTACCTATGTGATGGGGCTGAGAGGCAGTCCAATCACCCATCGAAGCAGCTGCTGAAAAGATTTCAAAACACATAGTAAAGTCTTTGTGGGTTTAAACTGGATTGAAGAGTTATAGTTTGAAAAGCCAAGCCGTGAACTTTAAAACAGAAGTAGAATTTTCTAAGGAGTCCTAACAGAACTTCCTATTGCACCAATGTGTAAGAGACACTGATGTTTCAGCAAACTGTACAGAGCTCTCAGAGGAGGGTAGTGTAACCCTAGAACAAGTTACCCAAAACAGGTTTTCAGGACTTGGATGGAGCAAACTGTGTTTCACCTGATTTACTGCATGTGATAGTCTAGGTTCAACTATCTGACTGGTTTAAATAAACCCCAGAGGTAATCTGCAGCCAAGAGTTCTGCAGTTCCAAGTAGAGCAGTTAAGGGTTAAAGACTGATGCAACTTCAAATTGATTGAACAGAGTTTCTATGCACAATATTTTCAACTTTCAATAGCTTATGCTCTCTAGTGTTCCCATGTGGAACCAGAACCATGTGGAAAGAACCTGGTGTAATTTTACCCCTTGGGACTATCTCCTCTTCTGGGGTGTTTAGTAGGCAGATTTTTCCCCTACGTGTGGCACTGACAATTTCTATTATGGTTGCAGAAATTGGTCCAGATGCAGCTTTTCTACTGAGATAAAAACTGCTTTGTAGAATTAATAAATGATACCTAGGTAATCTGTGGTTCAACACAGCAGGACACTTTGTCAAATCTCAGGGGCTTTGTCCACACGCCAGATTTTTACCTTTGACTTAAAAACTGTCCAAATTTTTTTTTTACTAGTTACAAAATCTTGGAAATGTATTAACAATGATGTAAAAAATTCACACTCCGTTTAATAAGCTACTTTCATGCCTGTTTTTTTCTGGGCTTCAAATACAAAAGGTATCTCAGTCCTGGGGTATTTGGTGATTGCTTAAAATGGTTCAATCAGAACGCAAAGTATGGCATGTAAAGGAAAATACAGTTTAATCAAGGAACTGAGCCTGTAGGAAAGAACAGCAGGGAAGACTTACTAAGGCCTAGAGCACCTAAAATACAAATTGATGTTAATCTAAATGCAAAGAGAATGTTTCAGTTCAGCTCAATAAATGATATTTTAGTTTCACACATCTGCATCCCCAAAAACATTGGTTTGGGTTTACAAATAGAAAATTGAATAATTTCCACAAACTTATTTTATATGAATATTTTAAAATATAAATTTGTATTTTAAATCCTGATGAGGTCTAGTATACACTGGTCTGAAATGAGGGATTTTAATAAAGAAAACCTGTTGTAGAAAGTATATTGATATATATATAGGTTTATATTTATTTATATAATACGTGTTTAGCATACAAAACAGGCAAGAAAACCAGGGCCAGGATTTCAGATAAGCCTTTCCAAGACCTTAATTTGTAAGTGTAGGTCTTTACCATGGGCAGACAGGTTTCCACACATGCTTCCCACATATATTCTGGTGATTACAGTTGTGCACATAAAACTCCCTTGCAGCAGTTAAATTTCTGTGTCCAATCTAACAGACTGACAGATACAGAAAATACTGTGTGCCTCTACTTTTATTGTACTAAAAATAATGAATAGCTATGTTTATCTGCAAATAGAATTTCTTCAAAAGCCAGATGAACTTTCTCTCATTTCTACCTTATTCAAAAGTCTAACCCAATTAGATTAAAAAAAAAAAAGTTTTCTTTAGTTGATATTTCACATCACAATTTCACATTCACAATTCTCCAAATTTGGCCTCATATATAGTATGTTACATCAGAATTATTTTCACCATTCAGGTAAGATATCCAGCAGACTTTATTTAAAGATTTTTGGGTTGTTTTGAAATACATAGTACATTGATTCTAATTTCTTCACGATTTTAATGATTTTATCTGTATTTGTTCTAACAAAACTAGATATTGTGAACCTCAAACAATCCATGGAAAATTTACACATTGTGTGTACGATAAAAGCATTACTTTCACAGAGGAGTAAAACATTTAAGAATTAAAAAAGGCAATAAAATTATTTTAAAGCATTCCAATGTTAGATATTCTCCCGGGATTAAGATTTTCTGTTTGAACTGCTTTAGAGTGTTTCATCACTATGTAATGCTTCCGAATTTTGGTATATCCTTGTCTTTTTTAAAGTGTGCTCAATGTAATAAGTAGTGTTTGTAGTCATTTGTAAGATGAATACTTTGAAAAGTTTCATAGCTTCAAAGTGATCATCTTGTTTTGCTTGTCTAGTTTATTCCTGTTTATTATTTCTGTATGACACTCCAGGGGCTAATTATTTTACATAGTGCTACAAAAAACCACCCAAATGAGTTGGCTGAGTCTCTCAGATATTGATACCCCAAAATACTTCACAAGAGTCGTAACCATCAACCATTTCCTTCAAATATTAATTAGAAGTGAATTTTCAACCCTGCTTTCCACAAAAAAAACCCACAAAACAACAACAAAAAGAACCCCACAACAAAAAAACTAGACAGGTGAGTATAGAGATATCTCTATTCCACACAAAAATAGACCTTCAATACTGATACCGCAGGTCAAGAGAGCATCAAAATTTATTTTACTAAATTGAAGATATAAAGATGCCTCTTCAAAACCAGAAAGGACCATAGTTCCAGAGGAACAAGTTCTGTTATTACTAATGACAAAAAATGAAGAAAATGGATAATCGAGAACATAATTAAGCAGACTGGAAGAGAAATTAAAATCAAACATTCAGGTAGAGAGATGACAGACTGAAGCGAACAATTGATCACTGCTAGTCAATGATGTGCTGTGCAGTGTAGTCAGCACAATGTTCTTTCTTGTTCTGCACAAGGATTCATAAATCTACACGTGTCGGTTCTAACCTGATGGATGCGTGTTTGGAGCAGTGAAACCAGACCAATATTTTACAGCAGAGTGTGGTTCTCTTGGCTGAGATCCTTGGAAATGTACAAGTACTCTTTCTGGCAGTGGAGAGGATTCACTTAGTTCTTACAGTGCCACAAAATAAACTGAACTGCTGTTCCCACCACAGCAGACCAGGGTGTGCTGGGCACCTGTGCTGAACCTTGGCGTCTGCCAGCCAGCACGAGAGCAGGTGCCAACTGCAGCCTTCCCAAGACTCCAGTTGGAGTTCATTAGCACTAGCTCTTCATAAGCTGAACAGTTGTTGAAATTACTGGAAGCTGTTTTGATGTTGGTCCAGGCTCAAACTCTAGAAGGTAGGTCTGGAACACAGAAGTAGGTACATCTACCTGCACGCACCAAACATTTCCATCATCTGGGTCCAAAACTTGATCATTCCTCTGCACTACAGTTTTGCTATGTGTCTTCTATTAGCTGATTTTCCTGACAGCCCCACTATCTGGAGATTTGTGATCACATAAAATCCTTCATTTTTTTTTGAAACTAAGTTCCTGGTCGCCAGTGTTGCTAAGAATGTGTTGCGAACGTGAGTCTCAGAAGGTTCAGAAGCAACTGATAATCACACATTTTAAAAATATCATTATTTTTCATACTTTTAAAATGTTTTTTGAATGCTTAGATTTAGTAAAAAGTGCTCATGTCACATTCAAACAGCTTTTTTTTTTAATCCATATTTACCTGCTTCTACAGTACATTCTGAGACTCAGTATAATATGAAAAGTTAGGAGTCAAAAGTTAATTATTGCTTTGACAAATTATGTATTGTATTGATCAAGAATGGAAGTAATAGCGCTGATTTTTCCAATATGATTTCTACTGTTATTTACCCAATGGTTATATGTGGTCTGAGAGCACCAGAAACTTGTTAGTTCACTGACATACAAAATTTGTGGAAGATCTAGCAGATGCACACATACCTAAAAATAGTATTTTTTCTGGAAAGAGGATAGACTGATTTTTAACCTGAATAAATATACCAATGCCACAAGTATCTATTGTCAAGGATACGCTTAAATCTGTACCTTCAGAATTCCTGGCAAAATTGCTCAGGGCCTTCTGAAAACTAAAACCAGCTGCCTCTGTTTTCTTAGCATTAAACTAGGAAAAATCTTCCTGGCACTAAAACTTCCCAGGCTGTTGAAACTCAAGAGAATTACAGGTAAATGTCTCCCTTAATGGATATTCCAGCTTGATGCTGAGTTACAAAATTCTGACGATAGTGAAGCTACCTGGGGACCACAAAGGACTTGGGCAGAATTTAGAAACGTGAGCTCAAGATTTTAACCTAAAGTTTGCATCTAAGATGTAGGACACCTGCATTTTGGAAAATCCATTTCAGCCAACTTCTGCATTGGGCCAGAAGCACCACAATCTTTACATAATTAAGACACTTGGAGATTCTCTCCTATCTGCACCAGGTAAGGATCTTCCAGTCACCTTGTCCCTGCATCTAAATTTACTGAAGACCTCAGTGGGGAACGTAGTTTTGTGAATTCAGGCTGTTCACTTCAGTCCAACTTATAATATCTGAGTGAAAGGCTCTGAAGGCACAGTCTTATTTTCAGCATTTCCCACTGGCACTACTCTGGTGCTGAGCACCTTTTTCTGTACCTAACTCTGCCACTGACAGCTAATTGCAGGTATTCACTGGGAGTCAGCATCCAAGTTCTTTCAAAGGCTCTGACTGAAAGTGTGATAAACAAAGTGTGTGTAGGAAGTTTTATATTGAAGAGTATGTGGTTCAGTCACAACTGAGTTCTTGTTTTCAAAAGTGCTATGCATTAAAAAACTAATAGAAAATGAGTAAAAACCTGACATGAAACTTGAGGTGTTCATCTGGAATAAAGATTTAAATAGCTGAAGAACAATGCCCTTTACAGGCCTGATATTAAAGCTTATTCCAAAGAAAATATTTGTTAACTGTAAAAACACAGGTTTTTTTGTTATGTTTTTACTGTATTTTGCATTGATAACAACCCCTCCATAGCCAGAATGTTGTGTTAGTGTAGGACTAACAAGAAGTTGCAGCTAAATTTCTGGTGGACAGGAAGGAATTGTTTTTTGAGACAGTGGCACAAATTATACCTGACAGTTTTGATTATCTAAGGGAGCCAGCATCCTGACTCTTGGCCCTCTCCTAATCTCCTTGCTACACTCAAGACAGCTGGGTTTCAACAGCTGACGTGGTTCTCACAGAATGAATGCCTTCAGGAACAGGAAATATTTTCAACATTATCTATTTGATATTTTTTTCTACCGAGACAGGTAGAAAAAAAAAATCCTTGTATTTAATAAGATTAGGAGGGGAATAGGAGAATAGCCCAGTATATATTAATACAAACCAGCAATCAGCAAATAAAGAGCCCATGCCTAAATCTGATGCCAGTTAAACTATAGAAATGGGAGCCAATGGAATTGGGGTGTTAGGATCAGCCAGGAACCTAAACACAGTCTAGCCTCTACTCCATGTCAGATAACAGAAAATTAATCCTATTTTTACAAGTTGGTGAAGATCATGCCATGTCTCAGGGAGACATCTGTTTCACCACTGAAAACAAATGAGGGGAACAAGGTGAAATGTAGCAGAGAGGGACCTGAAAATTCTAGAAGGGAAAAGCAGGACAAGAGCTGCACCGCTGTCTCCCATGGGAGGGAGTGATATGTCCAGGAGTTGTGGTTTTTATCAGACATTAGAGTCAAAATGCCGCACATGGAACAACTCTTCCCTAAGATGGCACAACTTGCTGAGGAGGTAAAGGTTTCCAGCATCTAAAAGCACTGCCCATGCTGGGTGTTTTCCAAATCAGGTAATCAGTTAAATCTAGCAATACTAGAGCTAAGCAAGTGATCCAGTTTTTCACATTATGTCCCAATGCCCCTACGTCATGACAGTTTATCAGTAATAGACCCAGACACTTTACCTTTCTCACTGGGCAACCACGTGGCTAGATTTGTGAATGTAGCCATGTTTTTAAATTATTTGCAATGGGAATGTTGCCTGAATAAGGACAAAAAGTGAAATAAAGGCTTACAATTAGGTCCAGTAAGAACAAAGCAAATGCCATTTTCAGTTCTGGGTACTTTCATAGGAATAATGTTATCAGTCCCATTGCCCCAATTCAAATGCAAATTAAGCACCACATTTGTTTAAATTAGCTAGAGAAATAGATACACAGAAGCAAATGCTGCTAGATCTGGGCTATGGTGCATATCTGATGGCACAGCAAGGTTCAAAGTATTATGTTAACAATACTGCAGCTTTAAAATGTTTGCTCTAAGTGTTAGCAGACCTCGGTCTTGAAATCTGTGCTACAGGCTTTCTGAGGAAGCACTAAATGGAGTAAGTAAAAGCTAATAGCTTTTTTTCTCCCTCTGCCTCTCACCTCAAAAATAGCAGCAAACATAAAAAGCAAATTAATCTTCTTTTCATTCCAGACATAATTTTCCTTTCTTAGAACAAACCCATTCCTATATTTCAGCTATTCCATACATTGCGGCATCCATACTTATGGTGCCATACTCAGTTTTCAAGTGGACATCACCTGAGACATTCCAGTGAAGAATGAAAGTAGAATTGCCAAGGAAGAGATACATTTCCTTTAATAAAAAAAGCATAGAAATTATAATTTTTGCATAGTATTTTAATTTTTTTTTCTATTAGAAAGCCTCTTATAGGCTGGAATAAACTTATTGCATGATACATTGATGGAAACTTGGATCTCCAGTTCTGGTATTTATATATAAAAATTAAAAATTAAAAAATTGAAACCTGTAAGTATAGGAGTAAGCATCATGTTCTACTGCTTTGCCTGCAGTGAGAAATCTCTTTTATATGCTCTCCAAAACAGCACAAACTTTTCAGTTGAGCTCTTTAGGAGAACAGAATATCCTCAGTGTCTTACAGTAATACTACCTTAATTATACTCCAAGAATTCTCCTGTGTGCATTATTTGCTTATGATTTATGATGATTTCCAGATCTCATTTTACTTTGCTTAATCACTCATACTCTAAATTACACCTTCCATTCTCCCCTCAAAATATCCCCAGTACTTGTCATTTGAAGTGTCCTTAAATGGCAAAGAAAGGCTGGCTACATATAATCACCAGAATAGCAAAAGATACACAGAGGACCAAGACTTAATTCCATTGTGTTTCATCAGCAAGTAGTTTGCATGTGGAGAGCAACAGAATTTGTACAGATTGAAAAAAAGACATATTCAAAATTTTTGTACTCATATATGTGACATGTAAGTTTAACCAGAAATTCTGTCAGTGATGGAGTGGTCCTTGAAAAACAGCAGCTTCATGACAGATATCTGGAGTTTTCTGAGCTCTTTTCTTTAAACCAGTATATAATACTTTAACATTTTTAAACTTTAACATTTTAAACCCATTTCACTTAATAAAAACCCCAAACAAACAAAAAAAATCCAAATAAATCCCCAAAGCTATAAATTATTTAACTTAGCTCTAGAACTAGTATCTGTAGGAGCATTACAGGAGTCATTGCAGTATAATTTTTATTATAAATTTATAGCATCTAAATATTTTAGAGGCCATCCAAGAAGGTGGTGGAACAGCCTTCCAGGCAAAAATGCAAACTCGCACCTTTAGGAAAGAAAAACCCTAAAAAAATGTCTGTCTGTAAGCCCAATAGAAAAGCCCTTTTCCCATGTAGAAGGTGAAAATCTGAGAACACACACCACTAAGTGCTTTGGCCCATCCAATGTGGGAATGCACTACCTACAGCTGTCCAGGGAATGTCCCTGATGGTCACAGGTTGAGGTAAGTTAGTGGTGAGGGGCTGTTAAGGAACAGTTCTGGCTGAGGCACTGGAAGATGATCAGTGTGTGATAACCCAGATACAACCCTCTTCACTGAGACACAAATGGGACTTCTGGGAAACATCTCCCTTCCAGTTAAACTGGGGTTGGTTCTAATGAGTTTGTTGGGACATTTGGTGATTTCTGCTGTAGCCCAAGAAAGGACAAAATTGAGGGGTGAAGGTAATGTGTTCACAATAATAAATGCCAAGAGCCCCAGGGCATATGAGGAGAGTTTTCTGAATGTGGCCTTGCCTCAGGGAAAAGGAAGCATGGGGAGCATGGCCAGCAGCCCTACCCAGGGAGCAGGGATGCAGCCCATCTTCATCATTTGGACTGCAATGAATGCTTTGAAAGCAGCTATTGTTTGTGGCCTACATAAGCTGACAAAGTGCCTTCAGAGCTGCTTCCTACCAGGGAGACATTATTATCATTATTATTATTTATCTGGATTTGTTTCTCTGTTAGTGGTATTTGACCAATTTTTGCACAGTGGGTTTTCTTTGTATAGTCTCCCCTAGAGCTGCAGTCTTTTCTGCCAGAAGTTTGCTCTCTATAAGGAGTTCAGCAGCAGGTCACAGACCTGGTTTACAGATGAAAACACAAATCAACAATCAACTTAGAAGAATAAGAAAATGCCACAAAACTTGAAGTGGCCTATTGAAAAACTAGAAACACGTATTTCTTGGACTTTCTTCTCTCTTCTTTTTCTCTTCCTGATCATCACTTCTCTGAGGTCAAGCACTTTTATATGGTTGTCATTTTCCCCTCAGATTTATCATAATTAGGTGATATTTAGACAGGTGATAACGGGGGTAAGAGAAAACCAAGAAATTAAAGGAGATAAGAACAGGGCAATCTGCAGTTTGAATGCATACCACTGAGCCTTTGGTCACAGGTGTTTGCATTACTTCCCCCACACCAAATATTTTTTTCTCTTGGGAAACTGTCTCACCTTTAGATAAACTTTGTTTATGGAAGATGTTTCATTACAAAAAATGAAAAGCTTAAAATCTGAAGAGTTAACGTAGAACACTCAGGTCAGAATGAAGACTGGGGTAGAAGCTAAAGATTGGATCAAAACTGAGCATTTCATTGATAAACACCTCATCTGCCCTGCAAAAACAAAACCTGCAGATCCTCTAAACAATAATTCCAAAGGGAGTTTTTAACTTGAAGACATTTCAGGGCCTATCTGTTTCAATGTATAGAAAGATATAATCAGCACACTTCAGGGAATGTTTTTGTTGATGAATTTTCCTAATTTGCAAAACCAGGATGAATTGTCTAATCTATTCTTCTATGCAGTCTGTCTAGCCATTTCCTGTACAGATCCTGAATTTTTCAAACTTTGAATCTCTCTTAAAAATCTAAAATTATTTCTTATTTTTTCCGACTGTTTTTTATTTTAACCCTCTTTTTCAGATTGACCTGAAATTCAGAGAGTGCCTTTTCTCTACAAACGGCGCTAAATAGTGGTATAAGGTAGAACAAAACCTGAAATATTGGGTGACTTATACATGCACTTTTCTATATTTACATACATTTATGGATATATACACGTGTGTGTGTGTGTG
The DNA here is from genome assembly GCA_013397075.1 of Rhabdornis inornatus. Classification (NCBI taxonomy): domain Eukaryota; kingdom Metazoa; phylum Chordata; class Aves; order Passeriformes; family Rhabdornithidae; genus Rhabdornis; species Rhabdornis inornatus. The sequence continues at coordinate 422,959 of VWZS01007753.1, forward strand.
TACATGCGGGAAGGAAGAACTTACCTATGTCCCAAGTAAGGGGGTTGTTCTGCTCCATCTCCCTTTTCCCAATGACATACCAGATGCAGGCCATCCAGTGAGCGAGCAAGGCAAACATGGACATGAGGAGCGTGAGGACGATGGTGCTGTGCTGGGAGTAGCGATCCAGCTTCTGAAGGAGCCGCAGGAGGCGCAGGAGCCGCACTGTTTTCAGAAGGTGGACAAGGGAAACCTGGGAGAACGGGGAGAGAAAACCATTTGTCAGCGCCTAAACTGCTTGCAGCAGCTTACTTCTATCTCATGGTTCTCTTGTTTCAAGGAAGGAAATTCTAAAGCTCTACGAAATGTTGCCCTCTCTTCAATCAGATGCATAACTAATTAGACTAAATCTTAAGACAGCAGAGAACAGCAAAGAGGCCTTAAAAAAAAGTGCAAAATTTTGATGTGTAAATATGTAATTACTACTGCTGATATAAACCAAACAAACTTGAAATACTACATCTTTCGTATTGTTCTTTTTTTGTATGCAGTCTTCTTTCAGATTTAGCTTAAAAATTTGTGTTTGTGAAAAATGGATTCTTCCCAGCTCTAGAAGAGAAACACAATTGTCAAACTGGCCAAAGATCATTTGATTGCAATATGAAACCCCCAAATAGATATCTCCAAGCACACAATGATTTTCGGCTTCAGCTAACAGCAGATCTAATTTAACTGTGAATGAGATGAAACCAGCCTATAATTCAGCATGGAAGAGGCAATAACAAAAAGCAGATATTTTGCAGAACAACAAAGCAGAGAAGTTAGAGAAGGCTCAAATTTGTTCTTGAGATTTAACCGTTGTTAAACCGTGGTGTTTAACCTTGGTGTTCAGGGACCTGGGCATATTTTACTGCTCTGCACTAAGTAGTAGTCCAGAAAAATTTTCATTAAAACTTCCAGTACTGCTTCTTAAATCCCTTAACTAAAATCTTATTGCCCTTCAAGTTTATGTGGCAAAAAGCATCACCTGATCTGCTCAGCACCCTAAGTATACATCAGTTTATGAAGTATGTGGCTCTGGCCTTAAAGTTGTTCCAGCGCAAAGCGAGCAGTCTCTGGATAACCCCAGCCCTTCCAGAGCATCCTGCAACCTACATCCATGCCATATTGTGCACAGCCCATAGCTTTCCCACAGCAGGGAATGTACTTGGCCTGTGTTTCAGCTGTTGGGCAGAGACAGCAAGCAATATACAGATTAGGATCTGAATATTTCTAATGTATTTGTCTAAGATTAAATAGCCATAATTTTCACTAACGGTGAGATTTTATTTTCTTCCTCCATTAATGAGACGATAGGACTAAGGCCTGGTTGATACAGGATACCTGCATCACCTGGAAAAGTAACGTCGGACTTGACGTGCCTTGCCACAGAACTCCCAGAGCACAGTAAAGAGCTCTCTCAAAAGCAAGTCTAAAATCACAGTTCAATCAATATCCTTCTGCTTTTGCTAATCCAGAACATCCTGAAGCTCAGCCTTTCTGTTACCAAAGCTAATAATCTGACATCTAAATTTTGTGTGCATTCACCAACAGCTAGATCTGAGGTGACTGATATATTCTGTAGCATCAGGGTTTTTGGTTTGTTCAGAGACTTAACAATTCATTGATTATATTATAGTCTCAGGATTTAGGCATGTGGGAAACCTGTAAAGAAGAAAATAAGAAATCTACAAATATTATCTTTTTGTCACTACACTTTTGGTAGTGCATAAGTAATTCTCCCATGAGACTCTACAAAGACCAATATTTGCAGCCCATTATTTAATGTGTTTTTTTTTCTCAAGAACCTTTACATTTTTTCTCATGTACATAGTAAGGAAAAAAAGAAAATCAACAAAAATATGACATTTTTTCAAAATACATTGTTAAAATAAGATCTGACATTTGAGCACACAAACACTTACAAGGTCATCTCTTGCATTTCATTCCTCATCTTATGTCATTCTCCATCTACAGTGCCAGAGAATTAGTAATGTCTGTGGCCTTAAGCCCAAGAATATCTGCAAATCTAGGGCAGAAGGCTGAAAAATATATGAAGTATTTGCCATGTTTATATTGCTACAATCATTTAACTTTAATTTATAGTTATTCTTTAACTGCCATGAAACTGCCTCTGTTTCAATGGTAATTCATTTCCCAAAGTCTCCTTTCTTTTCTCTCATCAACTTGCTTGAACCAAACGTTTCTGTTGCACTTATAAATGGGTCCCTATTCACGACTGACTTTCAAGGTGTAACAGTAACATACAAACATTTATATAATGATTTTGTGTACAATGACTGTATATGTGCTATGGCCTACACATTGGAGCCTTCATCTTCCCATAGGAGCCTATGTTCTAAAACACCACAATTAAATAATGCTAGCTTCGGTGAATTTATTTATTTATTTATTTTAATATTCCTACAAACAAGAAATTGCAAAAGAACTGCTACAATTATACGTGTGCCATGCCAGTTATCAGTCTTCCCTAAATTTTGACCATTTTTGTTAAGCTACATCTATAAAGACAGTTAATCATATATCATAATATTATTTTTAATGTGGAAGCCAGTTTCATTTTAAGGTTTAAGGACTGCCCCATTTCAAAATAATTTCTTCATAAAATTGAACACAGATGTAATTAATCATGTATTATTGCACTGAATTTTCTCATTAGTCATGCCAAACGCTCTTCTGGTATTGTGCCCAATATGTCATTGGAAGATCTAAAATGCCATCAGGCAGCTTCTTTTTCTATGTCACAAATTTAGGAAGACAAATTAAGGAGTCAGCACTCATACTTGTGCCTGCATAGATTTTTCTGTGCCCACAGGTATAAAATCATCAAAATTTTCCATTTTGTTAATAGTTTTAGACTAGCTGGGTTAACCTTTTTCTGTCAAAAGGACAGGGACAAAATTTTATCTGAGACTAACACGAAGTCGATCAGCATAGTCCTGAGCAGTACTGACAAAAAATAACTTTGCTACAAACCAGTGATGAAATTCTCTACTTGAATCATCTCCTACATAGAAAAATGAATTAATGAAGAAATGGGATACATTTAAAGAAGTAGGAGAGATTTTTAATAATTTTTCATCCACCTGGTTAGTTGCTTTTCATCAAAAAAATTATACTCTTGCTCTACAACCATCAATACCTACTCAAAAAGGAACAATTCAATCATTATAACTAGTGCTTAATGGCCTGGTTTTCATGGCAACATCTGAATCCATATTTCCCCAAATTAAAGGATCCTTAACGTCAGATGAACGCAAGGATGGAAGGAGCTGGGATCTCGGCATGCACTGAGGATAGGCAGGAATGTGCCTGTGGTCTCAGATCTCCAAAAAGTCCCTGATTTTAATGGTAGGGCAGAATCCTGGTAAGGTGTAAAGGCAGTAGAGCCAACTCATACAGTTTAACTTCCGTTTCTTTTGAAATATATACAAAGATAGCAAAAGACTCCACAGCGTTTACGCGCACTCTGGCTCAATCAATCTCTGTCTGGGGTATGACATATATGTGCCATACATACATACATACATACATAGGTATGTATGGCACTATACTTATGGCTTGCAGAATTTAGAGCGTCCCTAAAGGTTTGGCCTTTGTGCCGGGGCCTGAGCAGCAAAAGGAGTAAGATGCTCCCTGATGCCCCTTCTCACCGTTCTGTTGAGGCAACATCTGAAAGTCGATGAAGTGAAAATCTGAGAACAGACATGAGGAAATGGCTTATTAAATCATGAAGTCTGAAAACAGTGTAATGTGATTAACACCTCCCCCCGTTCTTGAAACAGTTGATAAGTCATTGTTATCTTGAGGTTTATATTAATAGTTGCCAAGTCTTGTCACAACAGGAGATATGATATAGTAAGGCACTGTGTTCCCATCAAGGAATCATACAGAGGTCTCATTAAGGGAAAAAGTTTAAAAGTATGACAGGAGATGTGTATTAATCATATTATGGCAGCATTTTAAATAATGTGACATTTTAACTGTAAAAATAATCATTGGATAGTACTTTCTTTTCCAGAATTAAGTACAGAAAGCTTATCAGTCCTTCCAGTGGGGGCGAAAAATTTTGTTTTCAGGATTTTTAATTTTTCTCTTTGACAGAAAAAGTAAACATGGTTAATTTAATGAAAATTATTAATATAAATTAAACCAACAGCATTATGCTGGTTGTTTGGTTTGATTGTAAGGGATAAACTGAGATAGTAATGTATTTAAATAGATTACCCACCTTTTATAAAGAAACAGTGAACAATGCAAAACTATTAACTATCAGGTTTTAAAAAGCATTGATGGTTCCTTATGTAACAAATGATATGAAAAGGGAGTTCATGGAAGGAATGCAGTTAAATGATACCTTACAATCAAACATGATACCTTACATGGGACCCTCCCTGACTAGTGTTTTTCTGTTTTAGGTTTTTTTTCTGATATGTGTTTATCCTATCATTTTTGTACCTGTCTGTAACTCACTTTTAATGAAATTGAGATTGAGTGCATCTGTTTGTGAAAGATCAAAATTCTGGGAATTAGAAAGTGGACAGCTGAAAACCTTAGTCTTTTATGACAAAAATCCACAAAATTAAGAAACCTCTGCCAACATTTTTCCAAAAACTAAACCTTCTGATTCAGAGGGGCAGGAGGTGTTTGAATGTTTTGGGGGGGATCATTTGCTTGTTTGTTTATTGCAATTTTGCTTAGTAGATCCTTACTCTATAAAATCCAATAGGGCTAGCAGAATAAAAACCTTTGTCTTAGCATAAATAAGCCAATGCAAACGTAACCCATCATGATTGTGACATCACCTAATTTTAGAGCAAACATTTTCAAAGCAGATTAAGCTTTTTCTCATTACATTCCTAAAAAAAAAAAATTAGTTGAAACCAAAGTAAAAGTAAATCACAATTGTAAGCAATACATGTTAGAACACACAAAAAATTAGTAGTCATGCTGTAATTTGTTTGCTAAAATTCCTGGAAGTAAACAGAAATAGGACTCCTGGCTAAATTAACATGCTGACCATAGCAACGATTTACTTTAGCACAGTAAAAATTTATGAGTCTTGAAAAATTAAGGAGTGAATTTATGCACCATAACAAAGCAAAAGCCATAGCAAACTGTATTTGAGTACAGGAATTAGACACAAAGCTAATATAGATGCAACTTATTACAAAGCAAAGATAATTGATTAAAAAATTGGTAAATGCAGGGTGAAAATACGCCACAAAGCTGTAAAAGACACCTAGGTATTTTAGTTAATTCAGTTTTAGTCTCCAGATCCGGGAAAAAAGGCCCACATCAACAAACCCCTCTTGAAAACAGAGAACAATTAAGAGGACGGGTTAGTACTTACCACAGTGACGTTGAAAGCATAAAGAAGATCAAAAGGAAGTGCAGCAATTAAGTCGATGATAAACCATGTAGTCACATAGTGGATACAAATAGATCTTGCTTCAAATATCACTTGGCCAGACTTGCTGACATATGTTGTTCGGAAATTTAAAATAATATCTGCTTGACAAAGAATGAACAGAATCAGAGACAGTGATTTCTTAATTCCTGGGCGCAACACCAGGAATCCAACATAAAGCTGATTCGTTTTCTTTTGCATCATAAATACCAGATGAATAATCTAATACAGAAACAAAAAAAACATAGTGGTAAGAGATGCACATACATGGAGTTAAACCAATGAATGCATTATTCCTTTCAAAGACTAAACAGAATGTCTAAAACATTTGTCACTTACTGATTTAAAAGGGGGTTTGAATTAAAAAACAACATCTGTATACATTGATCTTTAAACTGTAAAAATATTTCTATTTTTCTAAACTAAAAAAATGAGGACATTGTTTTTGTCCATACAATTTATTTACATTTATTTTGAAATAAAAAATAATTTCTTATTTTTTAATAAAATATGTGATTTAAGCTCTATTAGTGATTACTACTTAGCACAGATGACAAATGTCACCCTCAAGGATAACCATTTTTTTATCAAGTGAAAAATGCTGAACACCCTTGAACAAAAACATTTTTTGGGCTATGGTAGAGATCACAAAAGTGATATGAATTGCTTGGTGACTTGTATATTTTGTATGTTCCCATCTAACATTCCAGGATGTGTGTCTTTCAATATGAGATATACTTTTGACGTGTCTTGCCAAAACACATTAGCACTCAAAGAAAAGCTCAGGTCTTGACAACAGAGTCTCAATTATTTTCATGTCCTACAAGATGAAGACTATAATCTGTCCTCAAGCTATGCACCCTGTTTCTACCAACATTCGTGAGAACTAGTTGTGTAATTTTTATGGTGTCAGAAAAGAGTGCAGCCAACCATTAAGGCTGGAGTTTTACAACAAGATAGTTTTAGGAGAAAAAAAAAAATTGATTTGCATTTCTCCCTAGGGTTCTTTAGGTAGGCTACACTAAGACTGCATAAAGTATGACCTTTTCTTCAAGCCTGCAAACCATGATATGCAAGAAGACATGAAACAATCTTTCCCCCCCGCCACTGAGGGCAAAGAGAAGAAGAGAGAGGTTCAGCATACAGAGAAAAGCATGCTGGATCATTCTTTTGGGGTATCAGTAAAGATTCCTTTAGGATAAATTTTGATCAAATCCCAAGTTCTAATCTTCTGGGTCTGAAAAAATAATAATTTGCCAGGTTTCACTTGCAGAAAATTTTATGCTGTCTTCTGCATCTTGAAGCTAGAGAGCCTGCTAAGATCACTTGTCATACTGGTTAACCTGTGCTTTGCTAGTAATAAACCTGTATTTGCAGTAATAAACCTGTGGTATTTCTAACAGTTTCACCTTTGACCCAGTAGAATCAAGTTTCCTAAATTCAGAAATCTGTGGGGAATTTCTCAGTTTTTTGGCACAGTGTTGATCCTGCATTTTTTTTAGGATTTAGTGCAAAACCATAACACAAAGTGATCCAGACACATATTGGAGGGTATCTTCCATGGACTCAGGTCTTGCAGATTATAATTGGTTTGTGGTTCAAGAAGTAATGTTTTCATTCAACCAGGTCCTCAGGCTGAATACAACATATAAATAAAATCAGAGACATAATCATTTTAGATTGCCTCATGAAGTAGTCTCAGCTGTCCCTGCATTCTTAAAGCTACAAAAATGTTATGAAATTTTCAATAATACAGTTAAGATGGGAATATAGCACCATTTCACATGGTTCATAATGAGCAAGGGGGTGAGTTTAACTCCACAGGTGCTTTGTAGAGAGGGTTACTAGCCACATTTCAGTCACATACAGAACATCTTCATGAAGACTTGTTTCATAGAGATAAGAAAGATAAAGATATTTGCATCACTAGTATTTTGAAACTTCTCATCTCACAAACTCCAAAGTGTAGTTATCAAAGTCAGAAGTATTTGCTTATTTATTGCCCATTAACATCTGTGAAATAACTAAAGCTTTAACAGAAAAGGAGATAAATTCTTGCTTTAAATGTAAGTACATCCAGTACACCAAAGGCTTATCAATGTACGTATGCAATTCACTGTTCAAGATTGAAGAGATTAGAGGTTTTTCTGCATTGCACCCTTTTCTGCCTTCCTATCAAAGCAATTTAAGGCAAGAGGCAGATAATAGCTGTATACAAAAAACAAACAAAAAACAAAAAAAAAACCAAAAAAAACTCAAAAAAAACCAACCAACCAAACAAACAAACAAAAAAAAACAACAACAAAATTGGAAACGCTAAGTGCTTCTTTCTGCATACAGCTTATTAGATAAAAGTCCAGAAGGCAGGAAGTGTGATCCATTTTGTATTTCTTGACAACTTTCTGAGCTTTACTTGGGTGTAAACAATTTCTTAATCTGGGCAATCTTATTTACAGCTTAACTGCTGTGCTAGAGTACTTACTGAGAAATCTGTAACAAAAAATGAACTCCCAAGGCAAAAAACTTCTAAGAGCACAACAAAATCTTTAACACAAGTTTAGGAATGACCATTTCTTCTGAGAGATTGTAGCATTTCTAGGAAGTATATATTCCAGTTTTCTTGGGATTTCTGTTAAAAAAGTGGAAAATTTACTTTTTCTTTTTTTTTTTTTAAGAAATGTTTTCTTATCACTAATAGTATCTTCTGAAAATATGAATGCATTATTTAATATTTTAGAAATTGTTTGTTAATCTTATTGTGTAGTAGCTTCTATGAACTGATGACAATTGAAAGAACAATCTGAAATTCAACAGAAGCATCAGTAATGTAAAGCTTCAGATATTCCAGATAACTCAAGAGCTTCAAAACTGATGGTTTTCTCTAGTGCTGAGTTTGTTCCAAACACTCTGAGATGAGGTGACATTTAATCATTTCCTGCAACAACAAGGGCAACATTTGTGTTTATACCTGTAAACCAGGCCAGAGGGACATTTAATCTCTGAGCTGATTCTTCAATCATATAGGAAATGACTCCAATATATTTGGATAATTAAAAGTTTTCAACAAGAGATACACTTGAATATACTATCTTTAGGTATGCTCTAACAAAAACTTCAGCCTGTGCAAACTTCATACTTAAAGCTCTGTTTGATATGTTTGTTCCAGTCTGGGATGAAGACTGCAATCTCTCTCCTGCTTTAGCATCTTTCATAACACAAAAACCAAACATTAATAACAACGATTATTACTAAAGAAAAAAGATGTGAATTTACTTTATCGCATTTTTTTATGTGAGATAGGAAAGCATCACTTTAACTAGTCTTGTGAGCCACACATGTCATGTGCTCAGGAAAGCAGAATAAAGCATTTAAATAATGTCTCTGAAATGAGAAATGTCATTGCAAATTTACCTAAAATTAAAGCAGGAGGAACTGCAGAAAATATGAAACTGCTTAAGTCATTACACCCGTCTTGAAGCACAGCACACACAAATCTAAATTACCATGTTTTTCTTGATGTAGAGAGGGAAAAAAGAGTGAAATGTCTTTATTTTTGTCTTCATTAGGAAAAAAATTGTGTTCTTATTTTGTTACATAATTCAATTTCAGTTCAAATTAGACAGAAAAAAAGTCAGGATTCAAGCAAATTAAAGCTCAGTATAAAGTCTAGACTATCATATTGACTTTAAGAAAGGTCCTTAAATAATGTTTAATTACATGACCTTTTCCACAAGACTTATACTGTGTTTAACACATTGTGTTGACAAACACCAAGGTGTCTTAAGCCAGTCATGATCTCCACCTTCCCCACTCATTTCTGTACACACTGCTCTAACTTTGAGCAAAGAGTGTCAGTTTTCCAAGCAGTGAGGTGTTTTTCTTTTTTTGTTGAGCATGAAGGTAATCTTGACCTGAAAGCACCCAACAGGAAGAACCCAAGATCTCCAATTTCAAGAGGCATGGAACTAGGAATCACATCACCCTTGCACACTGTAGGACAAAGGGCTTCTGCTCACACACCCTCTGTTCCCTGCTGATGCAATCATTTTCTCTTTTTGAGTCCTGTTCATCTGAGTCCCCCTTCTCTCTGCCCTGCAGACTGATCACCTTTCCCTACCAACCCAACACAATACAGACCAGAAACCCTTTTAGGCACTAAGTCCTTAAGATGCATGCAGAGATAATAAACAGTGAACTTGTGAAACCATGATTGTGATTTTTCCCCTGGTTAGATCCCATGGCTAATTAGCTCCATCTGCATGGATCCTCTCAGTCTGTTATTTCCACTACTGGTAAGGTATGGGCACACACCCCTTTAAAAAAAATTCTTGCAAGAAATGCGATATCTCTAAAACTCATGCAAAGATACACTGAAAGATTATAGAAAATGCATTTTAATAAAAATGTACCCCAGCTTTTTCAGCCATGAAATGAATTTAAAATTGTTATCTATATACAGTTGCAGTTCCTAATTTATTTATATATTTTTCTCCCATTAAGCTGTTACACAGTATTCATAGCATAAACACCAGAATACTGGGACCATTATTACTCAAATGTCTTCTAAGTTTGTAATTATCGTGGCTACATGGGTCTGTGATATTTTCATTCCAAATACCTCTAGCCAATAACATGATATAACTGGAAAACTCTAAACAATTACTTTCCTTATTTGAGTGTTCTAATGGCTTTTACTCACCTATTGGGGACTATTTTCTTTTTCACAAGCTTCCACTGGGAAATCCATGCCCCAGCAATGCTTGATTCTTAAGAAAAGGCAACTTGTTTCATAGCTGGTCATAAAAGAGCTGGGACATCTAAGCAAGTTCATAGTGTTTTGAAACCAGTGATCTCTCTTGGATTAAAGCTCTGTATGACATGCTACATCCTTGACCAAGTTACCTCTTTCTAGATTTCTATTATGTGACACCTTCTCACACAGACACATTCATGCAGTGAATGATATGAAAACACCAATTAAAACTGGTGTTCAACAAAGGGAAAAAAATTATGTTGAAAAAATGGAGGTTCTACTTAGTGCATAATGCAGTTTGGTCACCTAAATTATACAGAAGGAACAAGAGCCACAAACTGAGAGTCATCAAGCTAACCTATTAATCAAGATGTTTTCCATTATAATACCTCTTGTAAAATTTTAAAAGCACAATATGTGTTTTGTATAGTCTCAATTTCTAATCCCTTTTAAAAAAATAGATCTCTGGAGGCCAGCTGAGCCACTCTACCCATAAAGAGGATTATTTTACCTTAAGCAGCGGATTTCCCTGTGACAACCTTTTTTTCTCTCTTTAAAAAATGAATCCTGCTGGGATTAAACATATGATAAGTTATAGCAGAATAACAATTCAGGATTAGTCAGGCAATTCAATAATTGCCCATGACATAGTCTTAAATTTCAGAAAATGCCATGTAATATATCTCAGTTTAATTGTCTTTCACTGGGAAGTAAATGAAATTGAAAAACCCTGTGCCTTTAGGGCAAGTGGCATACATATAAACAGTGATGTTTTATTAGACTGCAGTCATTCAGACCTGTGCTTAAGAACTAGAGGATTTAGGTATGTTAACCCCATTGATTTTCAGAGAAGACAGTTTTCTACATTGTTTCCCTCTCCTAGACGGTATGACTGACTCATCTCTAATTTCTTGTATTTTTTTCACTTTTCTTTATGTGATTTTACATTGGTTGTCCTTAGCTAGTAATACTTTCCCCAAAGTCCAGGCTCTTTCATCCATCTGATTGTTTTAGCAAATTTTATTTAATGGTACAAGGATGATGATATTAGAATCTGGCCAGAGAGCTTTTAGGAAAGTTTTCAGAAAATATTAGTGCCATATTGTTTGAAGAACAATTTATCTGTCCCTATATAAACTCTTATTTTTTTCTATTCTACTGCTGAGATAAACATAGATGTTCTTAGCAAATTACCTAGGAACAATTTATTCCAATGGAAGTGTGACTTTTCATTTCAGCATCTTCCTTCCGGACATATAAAATCACAATTAGCTTGATGACTTTCTTTCGGAGGATGACATGATCAGGTGAGGGAAAAGGAATTTGGTTTATGTAGGAAAACAAAGTAATGATCATCTTATATCATTGCATAAGAACTTGAGCCATTATGAAACCAAATAAAGTTTACAAGAAAAAAAAAGCACAGCAGAGGTTAAGTACCAGTAAACTAGCTACTAAAATGTAGGAATTTTATGTAATAAATATATAAAATATAATAAAATATGCACAACATAAATAATATAATCAAAATTATGTCTTAATAAAAACCTATTGCAGCTGCCGGAGGAACAGTATTTTTTCTTCTATTTTAGAAAGTTATATCAAACAGTGTACAGATATTAAGTGACAACCAATATAAACTATAGAAAAATGGTAATGAAAACCTAGACCTATTTGAGAAAAAGAAAGAAATCATTTTAGAGCCGCATTACACCACCATTGAAATAAGCTCTTTTTAGAAGTCTTATGGCTTTAGCTGGACGACTAGAATTCAGGTGAACAACGGGAGCATGGTTAAGAGCTACAAATTCTTAAAATCTTTACCACAATTCACATGATATTATGTAACATGATGGACATCTGGATAAGAAATTTCTGCTAGCATGGAATAACTATAATTCAGAGTCTTTTTGCTGCTAAAGTCACGACTGAATACACTGAGCTGTTTTACCAGTCAAACTTCTCCAGTGAGAAAAGTTTATTTACCATTTGACACCAAGTTGCTTATCACTGCACAGTACATGAGGAGTGGCATGGTCCCTGTCCTAAGTTAGCGCTATGATATATGTTCTCAGCCTTGATTCATTCAAGTTTGCCAAACAATCAACATTTTCAGTGATTTTAATGGAAGAAAATCCATTTTTAGGTGTGATGGATCATAGCAGAACTGACTCCCAAAACCCATCTGTAACTGACAATCTGATTTTCTCTTCCTTACTATTTGTTCTTACAGTGGGAAGTAATGTGATATTGAAACTACATCCAAGTGGAAATGGGGTTTTTGGGTAAATTATCCATTAGTAGAAAAATAAATGAAATCTGAAGGCATCTTATGAGAGGGTATTTTTATGACAAAAGTCACTCCCTCCAGAAGGGTATGGCCAGTAATAATGAACTAACGTGATATGTTCTATCAAACAGCATACTTTGGCTGCTGTAGACATGAATCACCCATGTCAAGACAGGGGGGTTATTTCTTTTACCTGCTTGTTTGATTTTTAGCCTTTGAAGTCTGCCCTTTTTAGTTGCTTTCTTCGACTATCAAGGTGTTAAACTGTCATTAGCTAATCTGAGTCTCGTAGCATCTGATACACCAGAAAAGCATCACATATCATGACCATCATAATAACATACTAAACTGGAAAGACCTTTTTCCTATAAACTATGCTGCATCTTTTGAAAACCGACTCAATCCCTGAACATACTGAATAGCTAAAATACGTTTTATTGACTTTTCTACAAAGGAAGCTACAGACTTCGGAGTCTTGAAAGAAAAGCAAAGAACTTGAAGTATTTCTGAAAAATGAACTGTTAGGTCTGCTTTGAAAAGAAGCTAGTTTGTGTGACTACAGAAATGTGAAAGTTTCTACATGGGCAATTTTCTTAATAGAACCTGCAGAAATATGGCAGAAAGAAGTAATTCCAAAGAGTGGAGAAACATCAATCATATGATGTAACTTTTCACTAAATTCAACCTATGTGAAGCAGACATAGTTATTGGGTATTTCATGAATAGATTTTACTTCACACAAATGTTGCAGAAAACAAAGCAAAGATCAAATCAGTAAAATATTCATTGGGCAGTGGCATAACTGCTTCATTCATCTCCAATTTTTGACCACTTCCGAGGAAAATCCTGAAATATTTTTCTCAGAACTTACGCCATGCAGCTTGATAGCAATTTACATAGACAATAGCCATAAATCATACAAAAAAGGGGAAAAGACCACATGCTAATTCAAAAAAAGGCGTGGTAAACTATTAAGCATCAAATAATTTCCTTGCAAATTACCTAGATTGTTAATAAAAAGACTTTAATCTTATTGAGAAATACAACATTGTATTACCATTGTATTATGGGATAGTAAATGAAAAATACAATTTTTTTCTGATTGTAACTCTAATGAAGAGGAGCTAGTAGAGGCAATACAAGCAAAATTTTCAGGGTGCCTCCATTACCATAACACTTATCTGCATCTACCTGAAGATACAGAAATACTTCCATGAAATAATCACTTGTGGCTTACACTTTCCTCCTTTAGGTTGAAGTTGATGATTTCATGCTTGGAAACAGCATCTTGTGTGAAAACATGTCTTCTCCTTACAAGTATGCAAGGAAGGTTATTGGAAAAACTGTTAACATTATTGTGCTCTATATTTTGCACTTTAGGTAATCCACAGATCATGAACATTTTCTTATGACATTCTCCTTCAAATATTGGGTGTATCAACAGTGTGACTCTATCTGTTTACATGCTGGGCTCATATGCAATCACAGATGAGACCATTCGTTGCTTAGAAATAAATTCCCAGAGATAATTTCAAACCACTCCGTTGGTTCTTTCCTGAATTTTAGAATATTACAGCTGAAAACTATGCTTCCAAAAATTAAAAACACTGCTATTTCTCAAAATGCAAAACTTTTCTTACATGTGAAGTCCCTCAGACACAGAAATTATTTGAAATTACCTTCTGTGCACTTGCAAAGATATGAAATGATAATCATTATAATAATGAAAAAGAAGATGAAATAAAAAAGGAAACAAGCCTTCCATTTTAAAGCAATCTAGTAAAATTTATAGCATTTAATACTTCCTCATCTTATTCCAACAAATTTCATTCAACATATATTATTTTCAGTACAATAATATGTACACTTGAAAGACTAAGTAATGAATGATTATATGAATTTCTACAGGGTTTATACCATTGTTTTAAGTGTCTACATATTAAATGTGTGAGACTCAAGGACTTCATATGATTTAAAACAGTTTTGGAAAGATTTTGAGTCATTTACCTTTGTTACAGATACTAATGGCCACACAAGTCCCCTTAGTCTACAGTGTCATGCCACAAAAATCAGAGCTTTAGCGCTTTTAAACATTCTGCTTTAAAAAACAGAAATCCCTGATAAAACACTTTGTTAAATAATATTTGATCTTATTCAGCAAATAATGCATTACCATTACCCAGAAAGCCTGTGCATATTTTCACTGAACCATTGCATTGATCTCAACTCCTGTTGAAGGTCTCCTATTCAAATAGTCCTGTGAGTTGACAATAAAGTAATGATGATTTTTCAGATATTAGCACTTTCTTCAATTAAGATGTTCAATAAATTTTTTAAAAAACAAAACAGATAAAGAAAGCAATGTCTGAACACTGGAATGAAACTGTTGCAGGAATAAAAACACTGCGCTGGATAGTTATGGAAGAGTAAAAGTTAAACAATTGGAAGGTTATTGGAAAGTAATTAAATTGAGTGAACTTGGTGAGAGGTTCTCTTGCCTTTTTTCCTCTAGAAGACAGAAAACTTCAAAAATATTATTGAAATTAACCAAGATCCATTATGCTTCTTGGAAGTATTGATATTCATTCTCCCAGACATACCTATCCAGAAATGAAGGACCCAGCTACTGTCTATGCAAATACAGGGGCATAAACTTTGAAGGAAATAGTGCAATAAAGCAGGTAATAGTCCTCACCAGATAAAACACTTGGGATATTTTTAATGAATTTTTAAAAATACATTAAGTCTAGCAAGCTTTTTTCTGCACCTCTTTATGGTTTTTGAATATAAAAGAGAATAAAAAAATTCTACAACTAATTCTACTCTATCTTTTGGTAGAGGAAGCAAAAGATTTATTTACAGGGGGATGTTAGAGAAGGTTCTCACATATAACAAAGGGAAACAGATAATGGAAGTACACTCAAAGAAAACATCACACAAGTTATCACAGGAAACATCAAGTGAAAAATTAAGTTTCATGTGAGAAGACCTAATTATGTTCTCCCTTCATCTTCTTCCCTGAAGATGTCACAAAATGGGCTGTTATTATTGTTTATCTCTTGTCTGTGTTTTAGAGAACTTTAAAGGCTAAAGCAGTTAAACCTCTAGCTAGATGATTTTCTCATAAATAATTTAATTCATATTGATGCTCTTACTTGTAAGCACTCCAAGTCAGAAGAACACTTCCATATCTATTTTTATCAGCTTAAGCGTAGGCTGACACACAAGTCACAGAATCACAGAATAAGCTGGGTTGGAAGGGACCCACAGGGATCATCAGGTCCAGTTCCTGGCCATCCACAGAACCATCCACAAGAGTCACGCACCATATGCCCGAGAATATAGTCAGTAATGGGTAACACAGCTAGAAACAAAAGACCTTCTCAAGTCCAAATGGGTGTTTATGCAAACTGTGTTAATAAAAGGAATATTACTCCATGTTCTCAGAAATATAAATAAAATCAAAGCAGATAGACTCTGTTTTTCCAATCTATGACTACTTTTGTGATACCTCAATCCGTGACTATGAAGATGTAATACAACTGAAGATCCTATATCAGACAGATCTCCCCACTGTGCTTCCAAGGCAGCAACATCATAAGAAGAATTTTTCTCAACATTTCTCATTGACTTTTCTCAGAGCACATAGATCATCCATCAAAGATGTGCTTGTCAGAGCCACAGTGCAACAAATGCCCAGAAACTTATGCTTAAATTTAAGTATGCTGTCAAGCTTACTACTTTCAATATAGTTATACACGTTCTGAGACATATTAATTCAACATTTTAACAGACAAGGGACCCTGGAGAGATGATCATAAACACACTATTTTCTTTAAATTCACTGCAGGGTTTTTAATGCAGTATGACAATGTCCTGAAAATACTCCATAAACCTTTCCTCAGAGCTGGAGATCTAAATCAGATAATAAATCTAGAAAAAATTATTCTGGGGAAAATTGAGCCATTATTCAAACTCTGGGGGAGGAATATTGGTATTCTACAGTACAGTGTTTTGGTTACCAGTAACATGATTAGTAAAAGTCTCTTCTAGTGCTCCATGCACATTTATTTGAATGCATTTAGTTACAGCCATAGTTTGATTTCCTGGACTACAGACCTAAAAATCTAACTGGAAAATATGAAGTAAAAATTGCAGAAAATCTTCTTTGCTTTATTTTTCTTACTCAGCTATTCTATGGATCATAGCTGTGTCTTTGAAGACTCCACATTTCCAACAAAATATATAACCACAAAATTTACACTGAGCAGTTCACGATTTGTCTTGTTTCGAATGAATACTACAGCACATAAATCAGTTAGATACAGATTATACTCTCTTGTGCTTATATTTAAATAAGCACATTTATAACACAAACCAGTTATTTACACCATTATCAAAATATTGTAACCTTGAGGCTACTCTTTTTATAAAGTCACCCAGCTATGTCAAGTGGGATTATTTGATTTAGTATTCTTAATGTAACATTAATTTATGACTGACTAGAGTCATAACCTCACTCTTTTTATGCAAGATACAGGAAGATCCTTGATGATCTGCATTACAGAGTGCAAGTTTCTTACCACAGTGCTTGAGAATCTTTGAATGTGAATTGTTTGCATTAACATGAAAGAGTCCACCAATATCTAATAGTGAGCATAAAATGGAAATTTAGACCTTAAGTCTAACGACAAAACAATGACCAAAGGAGGAAACAAATATTTATTCATCAGAGTATCTAATTCTCCTATCAGCCATGTCACCTACCAGTCTTACTGTCTACAATAAAGCTGACAGGGAATTGGAGAAATTTTCAAAATTTTTATAAGAAAATCTTCTGAGTGGTTGCTTTGTGTTTATGGTGTTTCAATTTTCTTTAGTTCTCCTAGAGAAGATTGTAATGTTGCTTTTAATGTTTGAACTAGCTATATTTTCTCACGAAAGAATAGAGAAGATTAAAGTGGAAATTTCAAACCTGAAAATTATTTTATTGGGTTTTTTGTTCTCTTTCTCTCTCAGAACCCCTCCAAACCCTTTTCATATTCAAGAAAGACATACCCAACTTGACTTATTTCCTAAAAATAATAGCTTCTCTACCTTCAAGTAGCAAGAGATCTGAGCTCTGGTTTGTCAGTGTGACAGCACTGAGTGATATTATAATAGTAAAATCTTGGGGAAAAATCTGTTTGACTCTATTCAGGGATTCTTTTCAATATTTATAAATAAATCTTAAAAAGATACAACAAAAAAATTAGAAATTTATTTGGTAAAAAGCCATTATTAGATGTCTTATCTCCTTTTTGATTCTTAAGAAATATAAAAAAATAAGTGGATCACAGAAATAAAAAGTTTGGGGAATGGATCAGATTACAAACTTGAACCTCACAAATTCTGTCCCATTATCAATATAGAATATTGATATTGTACATGTCTGTTATTGCAGTACGAGTTTTAATCTTACATCAAAATTTAAAAATACCTATTCAGCCTGTGGTCCATAACTCTTTTAAGTGTGAAATAAAAAATAACCCCATAGACTGTGAACAAAACTGCAGCAATTCCAGGGCACATCGCTAGACTGGGAAAGTTTTATGCATCCCCAGGGTGAAACAATGGGTTTCAATCTTCCTTGAAAACAGAAGCCACTTTAGAGTAACAGCAGAACTACCCAACCAATTTAAAGTAA
>VWZS01007754.1:0-13872 GCA_013397075.1 Rhabdornis inornatus
GACACCAGGGGGACACTGGGGGGAGGGAGGTTGTGGGGATTTGGGTGTCTTGGGGGTGGCCCTTAGGGGGAACAGTGCCAAAGAAAGGGAGGAAAAAATAACCTAAAAAAGAGGAAAAAGAATTCCCCCAGAAGGGGAAAGAAGCTCAAGAAGATGGAAAAGAGACCAAAAAGGGGAAAAAGAGTTTCCCAGAAGGGAGAAAAGAGCCCCAGAAAGATGGGAAAGGAGACCAAAAAGAGGGGAAAGAGTGAAAACTGGGGAAAGGACTCCAAAATGCAGGAAAGCAGACAAAAAAAGGAGCAAGAGCACAGAGGGGGGAAAATAACCCTAAAAGATGGGAAAAGAGACCTATAAATGAGGAAAGGAGCCAAAAGAGGAAAAGAACTGAAACAAGTGGAAAGAGATTAAAAAAGGAGAAGAGAGGGGGAAGAAAAGGTGGGAAAAACAGAAACCCAAATGAGAATAAAAGCTCAAAGAGATGGGAAAAGACACCAAAAAAGGGGTGAAGGACCCAAAAATGGGGGAAAGGAATATTAAAAAGAGGGAGCAAGAGCGCAAAAAATAGGGGAAAGAGGCCAAAAAAGAGAGACACCTGAAACGGGAAAGAACCCCCGCACAAAGGGGGGAGGGCAGTGGGAGAGAAGCACAAGAAAAAGGGGAAAAAGAGCCCAAAACAGAGGACAAGTGAATAAAAAAGGGGGAAAGAGCCTCTCAAAGTGGGGAAAGAGACTAGCAACAGAGGGAAAAGAGCTCAAGAACGGGCTTAACAAGTCCAGAAAAGGGGGAAACGACCCTAAATTGGGGAAAACTGCCACGAAGTCCCCCTTGATTTTGCCTTTCTTCCCACCCAGTGATGTGGAAAATTGACATTTCACCTGGGTGGCCGCGCCCCATCGCTAACGTCATCCTCAAACCGCCTCAGATCCGGAAAACCCGGATTTTTTATAACCCCGAAACTGTGCTTTCGCCCCCAAAATAAAGCCTATGAGAAAACGCCATTTGCGGGTGATCTGGGGATAAAATGCTGGGAATTCAGAGAAAACACCAAGTGGGAATGTGCTGGGGGCAGTGGGGGCGGGGAGGGCTGTTCCCACCCTGTCCTGCCGCGGGCGGTTCCGTGTCCCCCCCGTCGGTCAATATTTCCCAACGCCTGAGTCCCACGGGGGGAAGGGCGGGGGGGCACCCGGATGTTTGGTGCCGGGGAGGGAGAGGCGAGGGGGTTCCCGGACATTCGAGTCCACCAGGGGAGGTGTGTGCTACGGCACACCTGGAGGAGACCCCTCACCAGTATCCCCAGTTCCTCCCAGTACATGCCAGTACCCACCCCCCAGTCCCCTCCAGTGTGCTCCCCGGTATCCCCAGTCTCTCCCAGTACAACACCCCCCTACCCCCCCCGTCCCCCGCAATGTGCTCCCCAGTATCCCCAGTCTCTCCCAGCAGAACCCCCTCCTACCCCCCCAGTCTCTTCCGGCCTCTCTCAGCTGGCCCCAGCATACCCCCCCATTGTCCCCAGTCCCTCCCAGTGCATTCTAGTCCTTCCCCACTATTCCCCATGGTGTTCCCAAATCCCTTCCAGTTTGTCCCAGTCCCCCTAGTGCCTCCTACTGCATTCCCGTTTCAGTCAGTGTCCCCCAGTGCCCGTTTAAGCCTTGCAGTGTCCCCCAGTATGTCCCAGCATCCCCCAGTGCCTCCCAATGCATGCCAGTCCCTCCCCGTGTCCCTCCCCAGTGCCCTCCAACACTCCCAGTGTCTTTCAGTATGTTCCAGTAATCCCCACTGCCTCCCAATGCATCCTAGTCACANGGGACATGGGGGGGTCTTTGGAGACATGCGGGACATTGGGGAAGACATGGAGTGGTATGGGGGGATATGGGGACACTAGGGACATGGGGAAGATGGAGATGTCAGAAGGGACATGAGGACGTGGTTGATGGGGATCCTCTCACACTCCTGCAGGCCTGGACACATGAAGGTCCCCCCCATCCTCCTCCTCCTCCTCCTCAGCCACGCAGAGGAGTGGGGACCCCTGAAGACATCTGGGACCCCTGTGGGACCCCTGGGTGAGTTTGGGGTCGCAGGCTTATACTGGGGAGGTGCTAGGTCCATACTGTGAGGTTCTGGGGTAATACTGGGGGTCCTAGGTCTACAGCAGGAGTTTCCAGTCCCACACCAGGAGGTCTCAGGCCCATACTGAGAGGTTCCAGCTCCATACTAGGACATCCCAGTCGCCTACCAGCAGGCCCCATGCTCACACTGGGAGTTTCTGGGGTGACACTGGGAGTCCCTGACTCATATGGGAAGTCTCAAGCCTACACTGGAAGGCCCCAACTCCATACTGGGAGGTCTCAGGTGCCACTGGGTGTGTCCCTCAGGTGGGGTCCTGTGTGGCACTGGGTGTATGTCCCAGGTGTGTGACAGGTGTGTGTCCCCAGGTGGGGTCCTGTACCCCTTCGGACCAGGGGTGGGGGATGAGGCCACCCACCACGAGGACGACGGGACGAGCCCTGAGATCTTCCTGCAGGAAAACTTCTATTTCTTCGGGCATGCCCACCGCTCACTCTATGTGGGTCATGTGACCGGGGGGACATGAGGGGGGGTGGCATTTGGTGGGTGACTCAGGTGGAGGGTGACACCAAGGGGAGGTTGACAAGTTGGATGCAGCCACCAGAGTTATGTTACATCTTCCTCCTCCTCCCCCTTGACTACATTGGTGAGTGGGGACCCCTGGGAATATCAGGGATACCCATGGAAGTCCCTGAGGACACTGGGGACACCTGTGGGCCCCTCAGGTGGTTTTGGGGTTCCAGGCCCATACTGGTAGATTCCGGGGTGACGCTGGGGCTCCCAGGCCCATACTGACTGGAGGTGACTGTGGTGACTGACTGGAGGTTGGGGGTCATCACAGTTGAGGCCACAATGACAGGGGTCACTACAGTTGGTGACACTATGTAGTGGAGACACTGTACCTGGGACCACCGTGGAGGGTCACTGTGGTTGGTGCCACCCAGGTGTGTCCCATTGGTGACCTTTGCCTCCAGGTAAACAACAATGGTGTGGTGTCCTTTGGGACAATGGTCCCGGAGTTCACCCCCCAGCCCTTCCCACTGCCAGGCCACCGCCCCTTTGTGGCACCATACTGGGCTGATGTGGACACTCGCCTGGGAGGGGACGTCTTCTACCGGCAGAGCCGGGACCCCCAACTGCTGGCACGCCTGGCCCAGGACCTGGCACCTGCTGTGCCACCTGGGAACCCGTCCCCAAAGCCTACCTGGGCATTCGTGGCCACCTGGGACCGTGTGGCCTATTTTGGGGCTGCCTCAGACAAGGTGGGCTATGGGACAAAGTGGGGGGGGCTCAAATATCTTGACCTTCAACCATGATGTCCCTAACCATGGTGGCACCAAAGGTTTGGGGACACAGGGATGGAGACATAACTGGAGGTCACTGTGACATGGTGACAATGTCCCTCTGCAGGTGAACACCTTCCAGGCTGTGCTAGCCTCTGACGGTGTCACCTGCTTTGTCCTGCTCAACTATGGGGACTTGCAGTGGACAACTGGCATCGCTAACCAGGGAGATCCCCACACTGGCCTGGGGGGCATCCCTGCACAGGTGGAGACACAGAGAGGGACAAGGGACACGGGGACATCCCTGTGCTGATGAGGACAGTCCAAGGGATGGGGGACACTGGGCTAGGAGGGATTCTGGGCTTGAATGGGGTAGAGCATTTTGGGGTAGAATTAAGGGGATTTGGGTGGAATTAAAGAGATTTGGGGTGAAATTAGGGGGATTTAAAGTGGGATTTGAGGGAATTTGGGGTAGAATTAAGGGGATTTGGGTGGAATTAAAGAGATTTGGGGTGAAATTAGGGGGATTTAAAGTGGGATTTGAGGGAATTTGGGGTAGAATTAAGGGGATTTGTCATGAAATTAGGGAGATTTGGTCTAAAATCAGGGGGATTTTAGGTGGAATGAAGTGGATCTGGGGTGAAATGAAGCTCATTTTGGGTAAAATTCAATGGGAATTTGAGCAGAATTTACCCCCCACCTTCTGTCCCCCTGTTTCCCTCCCTTCGTGTCCCCTTCTGTTCCCCCATCTTCCCCCCTGCAGGCTGGCTTCAACAGTGGGGACGATGTCCACTACTACAATGTGCCAGGGTCACGCACACGCGCAGTGCAGAGCCTCAGCCACCGCAGCAACGTGGGTGTCCCGGGGCGCTGGGCTTTCCGTGTTGACCACTTCGAGGCCACTGAGGGACCCCCCGAGACCCCTGGCACCCTGTCAAAGACCTCTGAGGCCCCCTGGAGTCCCTTGGCATCCCACAAGACCCTCTCAGTATCCCCCAACCCCCCCAGGACCACAGAGGACCAGGTGTATGTCTGCAGGTCCTGAGCAGGTGACACCTGGGACATTTGGGGTAGGGGGGTTGCCTAACAGCTCTCATCCTACCCCCACAGAAGGATGTGCAGCCACAGAGGTTGAATTATGATGGAAACAGCAATAAACACCCGCTGAGCAACACCTGTGTCAGGTGTGTGTACACAGATGCAGGTGGGCAGCAACACAGGTCATGTGTTGTCATGTGTGAAATGTGTACCCATCCCCACCTGTTCCCAAGAAGGTGACAGAATCAATAGAGGAGGGAAATTGTCAGTGAGAGGTGACATCTGGGTGTGACAGACACACACTTGAGTCACACATAGGTGTGACACAGATATACCTGGATAACATCTGTTGTCAGATGCACTACACCTGGACAGCGCCCAGCTCACACACTGCTACAATGGTGGCACACCTGGACAACACCTGAGTTCCACACAGGTGTGGATCCACCTGGATAACACCTGCTGCAATACAACACTCTACCCATACAACACCTGGGTTGCACAGAGGTGTACCATCACCTGGACACCACCAGCCCAGCTGAGAGCCCCAACACTGAAGCCAAGGGCAGAGTAAAGGACATGGTTTGGCTTACAGTTAGGGTTAGAGGTTACAGTTAGGGGTTAGTGGTTAGCGTTAGGAGTAGGGCTAGGACTTACAGTTTGGGTGGGTTAGAGTTACATTAGGGGTTATTGTTTGGGTCAGATGTTAGGGATGCTTTTATTAAGTAGCTGTAATTTTTTATTTAATATTGGTGTGGCATAATTTTTCATATTTGTAGTTATCCTTTTGGGGGCAGGATTTTATAGATACTAATGTAGTGCTGGATTTTTAGTGAGAAATATTTTTCAGTCCAGGGTGCAGGGATGGTGCAGAGGAACATCTAAAGTGAGCCAATATTAAGTCCTATTTTGCTTTACACCAACACTGTCCTTTCTTACACATCTTTGGTGATGACAAAGGGGTCAGGGTTTATTTTCTAAATTAGTTGCACTTTCAAAGATCTGTTTATTAACTGACACCAAGATCACTTAGGAGCAACTCCCAGGTGTAGGGAGGAGCCCAGAAGAGAAGGGGCTGATGGAGATGTCTCAAACACCAAGAGCCATCCAAGGACATTGGTGAAGAAGCAAGAACACGATGTGACTGTGGAAGGGGCCATGCACATGTAGGGCACCACTTTTCTGGCACAAACGCCCTCATTCCAGTCCCTGGAGACACAACAGACAAAAGACAGCATCAGCACAGCAAAGGGCAGGCTCTCTTGACCAAAGATTGATCTAGCGGGGGGGGAGAAGTGACCGCTCAAGACCCCCAAAGCCTCCAACCCACTTCAAGATAGATCTGAAAGAATGGACTGAGCATGAGAATTAGTGTCCAGAGAGAGTCACAGCTATCTGTCTGTAAAATGGTATTAACACCAAGCCCAGGCACTGCCTCCCAGACTGTGATTTATCCCATCACTTTCCTTCCTGCCTACCTTTTGCTTCCCTCCCTTCCTCCCTTCCCTGGCAGCTCTGGACAGTTTTGCATCTGAAACTTGTCTGTGGTCTTATGGCTCAGGAGGTGGCTAGGGTGACCTTCACCCAGATGTCTGCAGAGGAACACACACAGATCGGTCTCTTCCATCCCTGTGAGAGGCACCCGTGCCTAATGGCAGACTCCCCGGTGCCTGCCTCGGGGGGCTGCAGTAGGAGCTGCAGGTTGTGCCGGGATGGGGAATGGCTGGAGCCTCGGGCAAGGGCTGGGAATGGGCTTGCTGGAATTTCTGGTTCTGAGCACTGGCAGTGCCTCCAAACACCACATCTGGGTGGTGCCTGTGCCGGCAATCGGAAATTGCCGGATTTTGGCTTTCTACACCAGCAAATTGCTGGATTTGGGCTGTGCTGGCACTAGGAATTTTCCAGATCTGGGCACTGGCAGTGTCAGCATGTTACATGGAGTCATGAGTCAGAGACAGAGACGACTCTCAGAACTCTCAGAGATCCATATGACAAAAGCCTGTTTTATTATTCAGACCTTTCTTATATAGGAGTTAGAATCCCCCCCCGGCTCATGACAGTAGATTGGTTGGGACTTAGGACTGCCCAGCTCTCTGACCATTAAGGTGTCTGCAGCTTAGGATGGAATGTCGTTGGGTGTAGTCCCTGTTTGGGTTTGAATATATCCTATCATTGTTCACCTAGGGGCTTGTTTCTTGAACCAAGCTAACTGGACTGGATTTCTTATCTATGACTGAATTAATTGCCCAGCTACAAGCCAGCTCGTGCTGTGACAATTTCCTGCTTCCTTTTTTATTAAAAATATGCAACCTGTTCTCTGTCATTTTATCTGCAAAGGCCCTTTGCAAGCAAGATGACACAGATAGCATGAGTCTAACTTGAATGATGCTTTCAACCTAATTTAACAAATCTAGCTCCCTCAGTTGGCAATGTGTTCCATGTATCACTGGAGCTGCAGCATTCATGGTCAGAGCTGTCAGGTGAAAACACTAACTTTGGGGCTAGCATGTCATAATTTAACTGCTTAAAGTTACAAATTGCAACTTAACTCTATAGACAACAAAGCATTTCACCTTTTAAACTGAAATTATAACAACTCTATAAATAGAAACATTCAGCTTTAGAACTGTGAGAAAAACCCAACTTAACAGAACAACAATTTTTAGACAGGAAAAAAAATTGTGAACAAATAAAGTAAACTTATATTTTAAAAGTCCTGGAATTCTATGAGGAAGGTGAACAAATTGTTTCGGTCATTGCTCTGTACACAACTCTGTGATGTCTGTTGAGGGATCATCAGGAGGATGCCGCTTGTGGACTCAGGGAGGACATAGTGCAGACTGGATACATCTGGCAGGTATCCAGCGTGTTCCAGTGTCTGTGGAAACACAGGCATATTCCCTCCCCAGGTAATAAGATCGCAAGGACCTTCCCATGAGGTCCTTGGTGAGGAGGTGTCTCACCATTACCTTGGGCTTGAGCAGATGAACATCACAGGATGATTGTAGTGATAGAAGGTGATTTAAAATAAATGGGTTCTGGGACTTTTCTAATACTGTTAAATGATTTAGTGTATATATAGCTTTAGCCATCCTGCTCTGTGGGGATTCACTACACATTCCTCCCTTTTGTTCATTGAGTATACCTTTTTAAAGTACCATTTGCCCTTTCCATGATAGCCTGTCCTACTGCTGATCGGAGAATACCAGTGTGGTGTGACACACCCCAGAGCCATAGGAAATGTCTTGTTTTCTGTGAAATGTATGCAGGGGCATTGTCTGTTTTGATGACGAGAGGGATGCCCAAAGCCGCAAAAGGTGATTGCCAACATGTGATGGTATCCCGACCTTTTTCTCCTGTATGTATGTAGCCCATATTGCTGATGAAAATGTATCAATTGAGATGTGTATATTTTTGACAGCCAAATTCAGGGATGTGTGTGACAACAATTTGCCAGATTTGAAAAGTTTGCAGTCCACGAGTGTTGACTCCCATCTGCAGTGTAGCACTGTGGCCTTGGCAGTCAGCACAGGTGTTAACTATATTACAAGCCTCTGTGTTTGACAGCTGGAATTGCCACTGTAAGGCTCTTGGTAGAAAAATTCATGTGATGCTTTTGCTTGCGCTAGTGTTATCTGGCTGTGGTGCCATCCAAGCAGGGCCAGCTAGCATATCTGCTCTGGCATTGCCCTCTGTGATGAAACCTGGTAAATTTGCGTGACTCTATGCGCCCAATGTGCAAGATATAATAAGAGTAAGTTCTGGTTTGCATAGTAAGGCATAGAGTTTTCAGTAAGTTTAATAGTTGTGCATTATCAATTTCCTTTAATACTGCTCTCCTTAATCTCTGTGTGATGTCACATTTCGAGGAGTGTGGGGAAAGTGTTAGAAAGCTGTAGCTACAGCCCGTAGCTCTACTATTTGAGATGATCCACTCTCATATCCCTCCGTTTGCCACTCACCTTCTCTTTCCATGTTACACTGTCCTTTCCTGCTTTCCCAGAACCATCAGTAAACACTGTAACACCCTTTTAGGCTATTTAGTAATTTCAGTGACAGTGCAGTTTCTTCACTTAACTCCAGCAATCTGTGGCTTGGCAAATGATAAGTGATTTGTCCAGAAAATTTTTCAAGGCACTTTGCAAGGCTGTGCAATTAGCAAAACACCATTCAAACTGTTCTTGTGTCACAGGAATAATGATTTTTGAAGGCTCGCTAACATTCTAGCAATTGTAAACACCTGTGGCAACATTTGGTAATTAATTGTGTGATTAGCTCAAACACTGTGGGTGCTGTATTTTTGGTTGATAAAGTAAAAACATCCACTCTAGAATGTGCAAAGGGTCTGGCCAGTGAATATTCCACTGTCCAATAATACCAGTAGGATGAAAATTAACAGCAGGGAACCCCAACCTGTGTTTAGCAGGTTGGTGTAGCTCTGAAAGGATTTGCCAGTTAAATTGTATGTATTTGTCGGGTGTTGTTCCATTACCTCTCTGAATTCCCAGTACAACTGGGAATGCTACAATTGTTCCCCTCCCCCCCTTTTTGGCAGTCCTCTTGTGATGGTGAAGACATGGGCGCAGAAATTAGTTCAGCTCCCTCTATATTCCCACTTTCCATTGCTTTTTCTTTTACCTCCATCCAGAAGATAACCGTGCTGAGAGTGGGGATAGTATCTGGTCAAAACATTGATAGGGCTGGAGCTGATGCCAGCACTACTGCGAGTGCTTCCTCTAGGAGGCTGGCAGCAGAGTGGAGGCTTGTGTGCCCTCCATGGGTGTCTTGTGTGTCCATCAGCGATATGGTTCCTTGGGGCTGTTCCAGTCTCAGTTGCTGATGCGATGAGGCTGCAGGCACTGTGGCAACAGCAGGAGCAGGGCTGAAGTCGGGAGCAGGAGTGGAGTCCAGTGCCTTGGTGTTGCTATTTCTTGGTTCTGGTGCATTTCTGGGAGTGACCTAGGCTCGGCGTCCGGGCACCATAGCGATCTCTCTCACTGGGGCCTGCCTCTGTGTAGCAGCAGTAGGCAGGCGTGGCCATTGGAGGCGGGGCTGCAGGTGTGGCTTGGCAGCCAGGCCAGTCATCTCTGGGTAGGAGTGGCCTGGGCATTTCCATGGTGATGAGGAGTATGGTCGGCTCCTGCACAAGGGGTGAGGAGGCGGTCCTGGGGGCCACATGGCATGGTGGCGGGGCCCTGAGGCACTCGCAGAGCCTGGAGGCTCAGGGTGGTGCAGGGCGCGGTGACCCAGCACGGCAGCTTGAAGCAGCTGCCGTGTGCTTCAGCCCAGCGGGGCGGGGCGGGGCAGTGCAGGGTACTCCAGCTCAGTGCAGCAGCTTGGCTGCACTGGCACGGGGCGTTCTAGCCCTGTGCAGCCTCAGCCCCGTGGCATGGGCTCTTTTCTGCCAGCTGCTGAGGATTTGCCACTGGGCGGAGCCTCTCTGGTGGCAATGGGCTGTCTGCCCGCACTCGCTGCTGGGGCTGAGTCCGCTGCTGGCGCCACCACACCCCACGCGCTGGGTTGTCCCCCTTGGCACCGCCACCGGCCAAAGTTGTTCCACATAGGGGAACTGCGCAATCCATCTTGCCACTACCCACCAGGGTTCAGTTGCTCCCCTCAACCCCACTGCCCACTGGGGCCGGCCCACATGGTCTGGTTACATGATCCTGCTCGCTGCCGCCACCTGGGTCTGACTACCACCCTCCACTCCACCACCACCCGGGGCCCTGCTACACAAATCAGATTTTATCTGCTTTAGCAAGTTCAAGATGAGCTTCCAAGTTCTTAAAACTTTGATCGCCTTTTGAAGTGGCATCTATTATATTTTTCCTAGTCCATGTCCAGTTATTCATATCTAATGCAGTCTCTTTAGTTGGTTCCATTCCCCATTGTTTTGCCCATGATATGAAGTCTAATAGAGTTTCTTGCTCATAATCTATATCCCACTCCTTTAGAAAATCAGCCCATACTTTAATAGCTGGATGTTCCTCCACAGAGACAAATCCACCCATATCTTTGGTTGAGTTTTTCTTCTCGTTTTCAGCTTTTTTGCTTCCCTAGCCACCACGCTGTTAAGTAATTGATAGCCTTGCCAGCTTTTCTGCCGTTTACTTTTTTATAGCTCTTAGGGGTCGGTTTTTCCTTTCCTCTTTGCCTTTTATCAATTGCCCACATTTTCTACTGAAAGATGTGTTGGTTTTAGTTTGAACTGGGTGGAAACACCAATTAGTGTAGTGGTTTAGATTTGTTAATTTCAATATACTCATTTTCTGCTGTGAGATACGATTAGGAGTAAAAGCAAAGCAGGCTTAAAACTTAAAGGGTGTAAAGAAAACTTTATTAGCAACATTAAGAAATAATAATGAAATGTGGAAAAACACTCTATAACCCCAAAAATAAGTTATAAGAGTAGGTATGTATTTATTCAGCACTGAGGTGCATGGGGGATAGCTCCTCCAAAAACATGCACACCTTTGGCAACCTGTGCCTCTCTTTTTATTCTCTATAAACTAGGAATATGCAATATGCCTAAGATATATTCATTATCTATCCCCACTTCACATTGAAATTAGTTTCATGCCTCTTTCCGACGCATTGTTCCTTTTAGGTTGCTCTCGTGGTCCTCTGGGGATCTTTGGGATGAAGTAAACAGTCTGACGTGGCTCCCCTTGACCACACACGCTAAGGTCCACCTGGCCAGCTCCCAGGGCGAGACCCGCATCAAGAGTGGGCTGTTTCCCAAGTGCAGAGAACTGGGAATACAGCTAGGGCTTGAAACCCTCCAGGCAGGCAGCAACATGTCCGGGGAGAAGCAAAGGACAAGAGGGAGTCTTTTTGTGGATCCAAGGAAGGGTTTATTAGGGATCAGGAACGACAGGCAACTGCAGCTGGGGGGGGAGGATACCACAAAAGACGAGGGAAATGGGGCGACAGCAACTTAAATAGGGGACCTCTCCCAGGGGAGGGCACATTTCATTAACCAATTACAACAGCTCAGAGGTGCAACACAAGGCGGCACATAACACTTCAGTAACCAGTGGGGGAAAACATAGGCAGGGATTACATAGAGATGACAAATAACTAACTGAGAAGGGGAAGACTGACATAGAACACACTAGAAGTTTGGGAGGGGTCAGGGGGGATTGACAATTGTAGGGGAGTGGATAAAGGTGATGGATGGGGAACAATCTGGAAAAATGGGAGGGGAATAGGGCGGATTGATAGGGGAAAGGCAGGGATTAGGGCAACCACAACTGTAACCAACGGGGGGTTTCAACAGAGGGACAAACCATTTAACATAGGGAAAACAAAAGTGAAATAACACAATACAACAACATTCTTCCTCTCAGTTTGAACTATTCACCTTGCCTCCTTGCGCATGCTCTCTTTTAGCCCTTTGGTCGTTTTCCAGACTTTGATATCAGTTTTCCTGGTCTCAGGGGTGTGAGGGCCCCCTTATCCTGTGATGTCTTTGTCCTGCATTCTAGCCCTTGACCCAACCTTGTAGCCTTGCTCTCCTCCTGTTCTTGTTAGCACCATAAATTATAGCAAACAATACAGTTTTGTCATCCCCCTTTTAGTCCAAGCATTTCTTGATGCTTGATTCTTAATTTTCAATTTATTTCAGTAAATTCAGAATAAAACTTTCAGATTACCCTTCCTTCCCTCTCCCACATCCTCTTCTCCTTCTTAACAACAACGTACAGAAACATTTCAGTCAGTTACTGACTCAAAAATAATCTTTTTCAGTTTATTCTAGGGAGAGGAGTTTCCTCTTGTTGGGCTGTAGGGACTTTTCTACAAAAATAAAAAACAGTTATTTCATGGCTTTATTTTTCATGAACAGCAGTCTTTTGGGAATTTGTAATCATGAAACTTCTTTTATCTTCACAGCCTTCTTAGAGCTGTGTTTATGGGCCATGTTAAACTCATGGGGTATTTACTTTTAAGAATGAACTGTTCAAAAGCAAAGATTTTCTTAATTTCTTTTTCTCTCTGTTCATGCTTTATCTCCAGGAACAGAGATTCTTTTATTCCCTCTGGGCAAATGGTCCTCAACACAAGTGCATTTGCCCATGATTTACAAGTTAACACTCTAACTTTCCATGTCTTTCTCCATGGCTTATAAGAATTTTTAGTGTAGTACAGTTCATTCTCATAGCTTACAAAAAATTTTTAGCCTAAATTCACAGCGTTTCCTTATTCTTTTTCCATCTGGAACATGACTCTTGCTTTATTAACCTTGGTGTTTTCTCTCTGTTCTTTTTCCTCTTACTCAAGGGAGAGTTAAAAGTTTGCAAGTTTTATCTGAGTATTGAAAGAGTTAAAATTTTACATGGGGACTGCAGAGGCTGCAGCCAGGCCATGCTGGAAGTGTGTTAAGATCTCAAGAGACTCAAGCCATGCTAGAAAGGGCTGGCTCAAGCTAGAAACAGCAGCAGCTGCTCTAGAAAGAGT
This sequence comes from Rhabdornis inornatus, assembly GCA_013397075.1. Classification (NCBI taxonomy): domain Eukaryota; kingdom Metazoa; phylum Chordata; class Aves; order Passeriformes; family Rhabdornithidae; genus Rhabdornis; species Rhabdornis inornatus. The sequence goes on from VWZS01007754.1 coordinate 12,843, forward strand.
GAGGGGGGGACAGCTAGGATTTTAATCAACCTTCCTGGGCCCCAGCTGCTGCACCCCACTGCTGATGGCCACCCCTTCTTGCTGCCGGGACATGCCAGCTTCCCAGTGGAGCCAAGCCCGGACCCTGTTACCTGTGCTCCTGCCAGAAGAGAAAAAAGTTCTTCCCACATTTTACTCGCTTCAAAATGTAAATTCACAGAAGCGTACCAAATCGTCCAATTAGTTTCCCAGTCTGTCAACAACCAAACCATCCTCCAATTAGTTCTATTAACTCACAGAGGAAGTGACTCTACTAAGTGCCAATCAATGCAAAACCAGCACACTGTGTCAGCAAATTGCTGGACTTGGGCTCTGCCGGCACAGGTAAATTTCTGGATCTGTGATCTGGTGGTGCAAGCAAGAACCAGATGTGGGGAGGCTTGTGCTGGCACTGGGAAATTGCTGCAGTTTGGCTTTTTATGCCAGCAAATTGCTGGACTTGGGCTGTGCCGGCACCAGGAAATTGCTGGATTTTGGATTTCATTAGCAGCAAATTGTTAGACTTGGGCTATGCCTGCATTGGTAATTTTCTGGATCTGTGCACTGTCAGTGCCAGCAAACATCAGATTTAGACCGTACTGGTACTGGCACCAGGAAATTGCCATATCTGGGCAATGGTGGTGCCAGCAAACAGCAGATCTTAACAGTGCCAGTGCTGTCATTGGGAAATTGCTGGGGTTGGCTTTCTGTGCTAGCAAATTGTTGGACTTGGGCTGTGCCGGCACCAGGAAATTTCTGGGTTTTGGATTTCATTACCAGCAAATTGCTGGAATTCGGCTATGCTTGCATTGGTAAATTTCTGGATCTGGGCTCTAGTGGTGCCAGCAAACACCAAATCTGGGTGGTGCCAGAGCTGGCACCTGGAAATCTCCAGATTTTGACTTTCTATGGGAGCAAATTGCTGGACTTGAGCTATACCAGCACCAGGAAATTCTGGGTCTGGGCAAAAACAGTGCTGGCAAGGACCTAATCGGGGGGGGGGGGGGGGGGG
>VWZS01007755.1:8101-22090 GCA_013397075.1 Rhabdornis inornatus
TACCTGGGCTCAGCGGGATTAGGCTGGCGTCGGTTAGGTTCGGCTAGGCTTGGCTGGGCTCGCCTTGGTTCGGCTCCATTCGCTTCGGTTCGGCTGTGCTCGGCTGAGCGCCACTCGGCTCCGCCCCGCACCGCTCAGTCTAGAGCCCCGGCCCGGCTCCGCTGAAGGCGAAGCCCTGGTGGGCGTGGCGGGAGGGGTGGACGTGGAGCAGAGGGTGGCCAGTAGGCGCCGCAGTTGTTCTGAGGCCCTTCAGGCCTCCCCCGACTTAGGGAAGGAGGCGACGTCTCGCGTCTGGCGGGCCAGACGCTGGGCGGTGTCCACAGGGGGTCTCGGCCTTACCCCAGCGGGCCTGGGCTCTCCGCCCCATCCCGGGGGCAGCCTGTGGGCACCGGGGACGTGCGCTGGGGGTGGGGATCAACGAGTTCTTGCGGGCCGAACTCTCGGAGGCTGCCGGGATCTGCGGTAGTTGGGGTCTGCCTCGCATCCGTGCCGGTCGCGGGCCCCCCAGGGCTCTGCGGAGGGGGTTGCCAGCCCCGGGGCGGGAGGCCAGTGGAGCTCAGGGACCTCGGCAGAGACAGTTGCGGGGCAGTGCAGCTGAAAACGAGGTGGCCGACGCTCCAGGTCTGTCCTCGCATCCTGCTCAAAAATACTATTGAAACGGACACTCAGAGCAGCCGTTTGCTGACTGGTAGGAGAGTTCTCTCTGCAGATGTCCCCTGGAAGAAAAACTGCATATAATCTTTTCATATGACAGAACGTGATGGGGTGAAGGGTTTTAGGAATGAGCCTTTGACTCTCCTGCTTTCCTAGTGTGGCGTTCAGGGAGAGAGAGAGATGTCGTTGAAACCATTCACCTACCCATTGCCCGAAACAAGATTTCTTCATGCTGGCAGGCACGTGTACAAATTTAAACTCCGGTATGGCAACTTCAACAGGTATGTGTGTTAAAGGCAAGAAGTCAGCCTGCTGTTTGTTGACTGCACGTGTCCGCGAGTTAATACAAGACCTTAAAACATAAAACACGAGTGGGTAGAAAGTTCACACGGAACAATCCTTGTGAATAAGAGATGTTTCTTAAGAATAATAGGCTAGGATTTAATCTGCCCACTAAGTATTTTTTCCTGCTCTGTGAGAATTGTTTTCTTGGTGTTTAAACTCTTACATGAAATGTAGCTTCGTTGCGTTTTTACTGGGACGGTTCCAACTCTCTCTTTGTTTCACAGCTCTCCCAGTCTTGGTCTCACTGAAAGTGCTGCCAAGGAGTCAGAGGTAGGAGCTGAGGCAGGTCTATAGGACCTCAGATGAGTTTTAGGCTGAACAAATCATATGCTTGTTACAGGACTGAGAGCATTTTGTCTAGTGCAGCATTTCAAGTGTAACAGGGAACTTCTCTGGGGAGTCTGAGCATGAAAAAAAAAAAAAAGACATAAACGCAAAATGTTCCTGAACAAGCAAAATTTGGTGTAGAAGAGTCATGCTTTTGTTTGAAATATTCCAAAGAAGCTACTGACTCTTAAATTTGGACAAATGGAAACTCCTGTTTGTTGAGCTAGTCGCACCTAGTTCCTGTCTGATTCGTCTTCAGAGTCATTTTTGCAGGAGCTCTTTCCCAGGATTTCAATCTCAACCTTGAAACTGACCACCACTTTCAAGTTGTCAGGCTTGATTCTTGGTTTTTCAGGAGCTGTGGCAGTGCTGGTGAGCTGGCTTGATGGAGGCTAATCTGATTCTAAATTGCACATGCTTTTCTTGCAACTGTGGAACCAATGGTTCTTTTAATGGTGCTATTGCTTTGTGTCCAAGCACAAATTGATGGTCACAATTGATGAGTTGTATTGTTGTCATCTTCTTCCTGGGACAGAAGGCCCCTGCCATTACTAAGAAATTGAGACAAATATGCTGCCTGCTTAAAAATGCTCCTTCCTATTACTTAATTTCTAGAAGTCTTCAGAGTACAGTAATAGCATTAAAAACCTTACTGAAGAAAATGTGCTGATTTTAATTGATAGGAAGAATTAATTTTTTTTCACTTTTGAAAATATTGAAAGATATTACTAGAAAAAAATTTGTGTTTGTAGAGGAGGATTTTGTTGGGGCTTAACTGCAGTTCCTTTGTAACTGATTTGGGTCAATATGCAGAGAAAGAGGAGTAGGTAAATGCTATGTGTGTTTTGCTGGAAAAATAAAATGACACTCCTTAAATTTAAAACTTCTTAAATTTAAAAGCACACCTCCATTTCCATCGTCATTCCTCTATGTTAATTCAAGATTAAGATACTCATTCACCTAAATTTCTATGAGTCTGTCAGTGCAGTGCACTCTAAAATGGTGGGAGGGAGCATGGAGAAGAAAGAGAGGAGGAAAAGCAGAATATTTAGAACCTGGTCTTCCATGATTCATGCAAACTGTAAAGTAAGGTTAATTTTTTTTCCCAAGCCTTGAAAGTGCACTTGACAGTGGAATTGTGACTATGTTTTTAATATTTTTCCTTTGTTTATTTTTTTGGCCTCTCCAGGAAGTTATCCGAGTGATCCTTGGAAATCTTGATGATTTACATCCATTTTCTACAGACCACTTCACTGTATTTCCATGTATCCTTGTAACTTGTATCTGTTGGGCATTGCATAAGTCGGTATTTATGTGTAGGAGTGTGCAGATCTTTAGCTGGAGTAGTACTATATCGATCTTTGCAGTTTGACATTGGCTGAACGTATTGTGAACACCTCAGGTGTTGCCTTCACCAGAGAACTGATGTGACAAGAGTGTTTTGCAGTGTTTTCATCCACACAGCCCTGCGTTCCAAATTAGGTTTAGCTAGAGCAAATGAAGATGTATATAAAGTGCCAGGAAGTCCACCTCAGGCGCTTGCAAGCACAGCCGGTGCATTGTTCCCAAAGGTTCATAGAATGTAAAGCACTCCTTACAGGCCCAGCAGTGCTGGCCCATGGGCAGGGAAACTCACAGTGCTGTTCTTGTGAGGTCCCTCAAGGTTAAACCAGCATGAGCCTTTTGGCATGGAGGGTGGGAGCAAGTGGTGAGTCTGTGCTCATATCTCAACTGAGATGGCTGAGAGAAGCAAAAATTACCTCACAGAATGAGCTTTACAAGGAACAAAACAATAGTTGAGCTAAGATAATTGCAAGTCCAGACAGGCTTTTGAACACACAAAGCCTGCAGGATTATCATCCAGGTATCCTGGTCCCCTCTTCAGTGTACATCTTTGAAGCCTAATGTGAAGCAAATGTCATCCGCACCTTACTGTGTCATTCACCTTACTGTGCTCATGCCCCTCACTCCTTTGGGACCAGTCAGCAGATCTTTTCCATCTTCCCTGAAGTTTGCAGAGGCATTGAGCTGCTGTCAGTCTGGCCTACTGTCCACAGAAAGTGCTGTAAAAGCTCTGTACAATTGCACAGCATAGTTGTGTAGAAGCTGATACTTGAATATTGACGTGCACAGGTTTTGAGGAGTGTAATTTCTTGGGATTTCACTTTTGATATAGAAGTGCTGAGGTATTTGAGATTGGATCATTCTAGCTAGCAGCTGTACTACAGGCTCCTCCGCTTTCTAGGTGTTTTTTCATCAGAATGCACCAAGACTGGCCTTCATTTTTTTTCTTCTGGCTTGTGCAACTGGACAGAATTTAGCCGTGTCTGCTACAAATTCTGCAGATTATTAATTTATATTGACAATAATTTGATAAAAGAGATGGTAACCATTAATATTTCTTTTGTAATTGCTGTTTTGTAATGGGTTAAAAAGTTCCTCTCCTGAGGCTTTTGTTGAAGAGAAAAATAATTCAGTTAAATGTTAGTGTTTTACAGTCCTAAAGGTGTGTCAGCGTTTGGATAAGATCTGGCATCACCTCCTGTGATTCTGGGTGCCCAGGAGTAATGAACACCTCCAAGGCGTTCCCCTCCTGTATTAGAAGACTGCATTATGCCTCCTAATAGCAGGCAGGAACAAGGCCATCCTCTTTTTCTGTCCAAAGCAGGTCCATATGACAGCAGCTTATTCATGTTAGAGTCAAGAAGATAAGGTAGCCAAGAGCATCATTATACAGAAGGCACCCAACACAGCCAACATTATTGGTTTGCTTCTCTAAAGCGCATCCAGTTCTGCCTGTGTGTTGAGTGTTTGGTTCAGAGACTTGTATTTATAGAACTTGTGAGTCCATCCACATGCTCAGCCAGCACTGGGCCTGGAAGAGAACTGTGAGCTCAGAAGCCTGGCATGAGGAGTTGTCTTACAGTTGGTGTGTCGGGCTCCTCTCTGTAGTGTGACTCTGTTAATCACCAGCTATGAGTCCTTCTATCAACGATTGAGAGAGAGATGGGGACTACTGACTGGTGATCAGAATCCGAATTTACTGTGAGCTACATATGCTTATATACCATTTTTAGGAAGGCTAGTAGTTTTTTACTGCATTCATTGGGTTAAACATCACACTGATAAACTTTACATTTCTACTTAGTTCAATGTTCTTTCCTGTCACCAGTCTTGATCCAATCTTGAAATTTTCAAAGCTCTGTTTGCTCTTGCCAAGGCATCTTGGTTATCAAACTGCATATGCTAATTAAATCCACAGTGCTGTCTATCTTAGCTCCCACACCTTCAAGCCAAAAACCGGGCAATTTCAGTCCTTAAAAGAATTTACTGTATAAATATTTCATCATCTTTGTCCCTGGGATGTTAGTTTCTGCTAGCAGGTGTGGACTAACAGTATTCATTTCACATGTTTCTCCCTGAGATCAGAGGTGAATGAAGAGACTTAAGGCCAGCACCATTTGTTCTTCCAGGCAGAAGCTCCTGGATGTCAGAACTGCACTCACATGAAGGAATGGCTGTAACTGTGGTGGTTGTCATGTCAATTATCTTTTTCCCCCCATTTTGAACTGTGAAGTAAATTTAATGATGCTGCTCCTATGAATCCAAACAGTTTACAATTTTTAAATAAAAATTTTAAATAATTTAATTAGGAAGACTGCTGAGGGGGGGTTTTATTCATAGCTTTAGAAGAGCCTGGCATGGTTTTTTGTGGGAGGATGTCAGTACTGGAGGCAAACACAGTTAAGGGAACAGAACACTATTAATACAGGTGACTGATGGGGCAGAGTGGATAAGTAAACCGGGGTAAGTGTTTCCTGTAGTGTGTTACTGGTGCAGTTTCACAAGTTCATAGTAACAGGCTGTATTTGCTCCCTTGTGCACATGTGCAGTTTGCTGTGACTTTTGAAGCTTTAGAAGACATTGTCAGGACTCATGCTCCTTTGAAATGTTAGTGTTGCGTTTTTAAGTCTTACCATTCTTCTCAGATTTGAGTAAATGGGAGCGAGTATCAAAGATTAAATTCAAACATGAGAATGTCCATCTTGTGCCTTATCCCTACATTTGTACGTTGTATCTAGAATTGAACTCATTTCAGCAAAACATATCTTGTGGTAAGTCACTGTGATTATGTTTGGGTAATTTCCAGAAACATTTATGATCTATGTCTTGCTTTTCTCTTTTCCTTCACCTACTGTATCTGAATCAGAGAGAGCAAAACTGCATGTGGGATGACTGTACCTTGAGTTTGAAATAGTGCATAACAGGGTGTTCTTTATTGTCTCGTATTGCTTTTCTAAAATTCCCTGAATTCCCCTTTGTCTTTCCAACCACCACTGACTCTTTAGGTGGTATTTTTATGAAGCAGCGCCCAGTGGCTCCCAACCTTCATCTTTTAATGTCAGTCATTGGGCTGGAGCCAGCACATACATGTATATGGGACACATTTTTCTTCCTTGTGCTTGACTACATTTGTTGACATAGAACATCACACTCTTTGTTGCTATTTTCCTAAAGAAATAATGGATTTTTGTGAAAAAACAATGATAGTAATCATGGCAATAATGTATTTTGTATAATTAGCAAACATTTTCACCTCAGTGGTGTCTCGTTTTCCAGGTTTTCTATGAATTGACTGAACAGCCTCAGGCCACAGCTAAGGCTTCCGTGGGCCTCTACATTTAAACTCCCCTGTTGTGAAAATTGAGTAGTCTTACTATTACCTGTTCTCATTATCAGGCTCTAAAAAAAGTTACTGTTTTTTTTAATAACTGCTTAGCAGATAATGTGATCTTTATAAAATGGCCAGCTAGTAATTTCTTAGTCTCGCCTATTTGCATTCCCTATCAAACATCCCATGTTTGGATGTAAAAACTTCTAACCATAGAGAGTTCACTCACTTCCCTGTACACTTGCTCCAGTATTTAATTGCCCTATCCAGACAGTTGTACAGCATTGCTATTCTAAAATTAGAAACAGTGTAAGGCGCTGCTACTTTCAGACTTGATATCTCAAATTTCTCTTGGTGGGGTTTTTCTTCAGAGAAATACGTTTGAATCCCATACGTCCTACAGCTGGCCAGTATTCTCTAGAGGCTGTGTTCCAGATGTCCTTGTATATTCCATCTGGTACCCAAAGCATAGCGAGATGCTAACTGTTCTTCAGGCCCTTCTCTTCTGAAGACACCTTTGACTTCTTTAAGACAAGCAATTGTCCCACCACATTGATATCTGGTGTTCATAGCCAGGAATTCTGGTTCAGAAAGAGCTGTATTTGAACATTTTCTATTTTAGTGTATTCTATGCAGGTCCAGACTGTTTCACAGTAGTTTATCTTGCTCCTGGAATAGGAATTGCAGTGCAAAGATATACTTTTCAGTTGGTTTATGAAAGTCCAGTCTAAATATTCACCAAGTTTTATACTTCTGTTGCAGGTAAAGAAGTAAACAAAGGCAGTGATGAGCTTGTAAGTTGTGCATTTGGTTTTGTTTTGTTGTTTAAGTTCTAAGTATTCTTGAGAAGCAGAATGTATGCGTTTAGGCAATGCTAGAGTTCTCCTACCACTAGGAGTTAATCAGTGTAAAGTGGCACAAAATTCTCACCTAGAACCATCCAAGGGGAGAGAAGTTCTTCTGGGCTTGGAAAGCACTCCTATATCAGGACCTGAGAGCTGCTGCTTTCAGTTCCATGGATTTTCTGCAAGCCTGAGTGAGCTGTCTAGTGTTTTCTTCACTGGAAGAATCTGTGAGGTTGATACTGCTGAGTAATTAAGTAGTTCCCTAGGTACTGTGTCATAAACAGCAAAGTTATGCTTATTTGAGAATTTTTTTGTGTAATGAGAGCTCAGGGTACATTTATTTTCCATATAGGTAAGTGTCTGAAGTGAATTAATGAAGAATAATTCAAATCCAAATTCCCCAAGGGAATTTTTCTATCTCTGTATTCCTGCTACTTATGTTCCTTGGCAGTCCTCTGAAAATGAAGGAAATAGGATGTCCTAGAAAGAAGTACCTTGTTTAAAACTGATGAGCATAATTCTCTGGCTGACCTCTCAATGCTTGTTTTAGCCCTGAATCCTTTTTTTGGTTTTCAGTGTATAAGCAGGAACAATTTTTGCAAAATATGAATGTACGTTAACTATGAATTTTATTCTAAAATAGAAAAGTCAAAATGAATTGTTACCAGTATCAAATTTGCAATGTTTTGAAGGTCAGGAGAAGAAATGAAATGTCAGAAAGTTCTGAAATGAAAGAAGCAGTGAAGAGGAGAAGAGTGGAAGTCAGAGATGATGCCTCAGGCCCACAATCATATATGGACAGGTCAATTGACTCCAAAAGAGTCTCCCAGGACACATATTAATATTTTTAATGTCTCTTGTACCTTCCTCATGTTTCATTTCTGTGCAATCTTTTCCCCATTTTTCTTCTTCCTTTTCTTCCATGGGTAACAGAATCTAAGCATCATTGCTCATCTTGGGAACAAAGTGGTCCTGTACTTTCCAAGTTCCCAGACCATTGACCAGAGCTCTGCCTGTTTAACTCCTTTGTGTTCACATCACCTTTTGAGTCACAGTGAGGTGATAGCTCAGCAGCCGGACAGAACAGTGCACTGGCTTGCACACCTGAGTCTAGGACAGCAAGGGAACAACTGGAACCAGTTTTCCACCTGCCTCCCAGCCTGCTCCATTGAGCCAGCTGATGAATGCCACCCTCTTGGCTTGAGGCCTTGGAACTCACTCTTTTCCGAGTGCTTTAAAGTCTCATGAAATTGCACGTGTGTGTACACATTAGTATTCTCATACAACTTCACCATATGTTTCCTTGGTAGCTAAACTTCTCGTGGTGATTCCCAAGTAGATCTCTATCTCTGGATTTTACAGAATGGTTGAGATTGGACAGGTCCTTTCATATCATCAAGTTCAACCCCTCCTGCTCAAGCAGGGTCACCCAAAGCAAGTTCCTGAGGTCTTGAGTAGACTCTGAGGGTGGAACCATCACAGCTGTGGAGAGCCACTTGCAAAATCACAGAATCACAAAGCTGGAAGAGACCTTCAAGATCATCTAATCCAACCCGTGCCTTAACACCTGAAATAAACCATGGCACTGAATACCACATCCAGTCTTTTTTAAAACACATCCAGGGATGGTGACTCCATCACCTCCCCAAGCAGACCATTCCAGTACTTTATTATTCATTCCGTGAAAAACTTTTTCCTATTATCCAACCTATATTTCCGTTAATGTCCTCTTGTTCTGTCAGTTGCTGCCTGGAGAAAGAGACCAACCCCTACCTGACTACAGCCACCTTTCAGGAAGTTGTAGAGAGGGATAAGGTCACCCCTGAGTCTCCTCATCTCCAGGCTGAACAACCCCAGCTCCCTCAGTCATTCCTCACAGAACTTGTGTTCCAAGCCCCTCACCAGCCTTGTTGCCCTCCTCTGGACACGCTCAAGCATTTCAATGTCCTTCCTGAACTGAGGGGCCCAGAACTGGACACAGCACTTGAGGTGTGGCCTCACCAGTGCCAAGTACAGGGAAAGAATGACCTCCCTGCTCCTGCTGGCCACACCATTCCTGATACAGGCCGGGATGCTATTGGCCTTCCTGGCCACCAGGGCACACTGCTGGCTCATGGTCAGCTGGCTGTCAGCCAGTACCTGCAGGTCCCTTTCTGGCTGGGCCTCGGCCACGCTGTCCCCAGCCTGTAACGTTGTAGGGAGTTATTGTGGCCAAAATGCAGGACTCAGCACTTGGACTTATTAAACTTTATCCCATTGGACTCTGCCCATCCATCCAACGGTTCCAGGTCTCTCTGCAGAGCCCTCCTACCTTCCAACAGATTAACACATGCTCGCAGCTTAATGTCATCCACAAATTTACTAATGAAAGACTCAATACCCTCATCCGTAAATAAAAACATTGAACAGGACTGGCCCCAGCAAAGACCCCTGAAGGACACCTCTGGTGACTGGCCACCACTGGATGCAGCACCATTCACCACCACTCTCTGGGCCTGGCCATCCAGCCAGTTCTTAACCCAGCAAAGAGTGTTCCTGTCCAAGCTGTGGGCTGCCAGCTTTTCCAGGGAATGCTGTGGGAGACAGTGTCAGATTTTTTGCTCAAGTCCAGGTACACAACATCCACAGCTGTTCCTGCATCCACCAGGTGGGTCACCTGGTCATAACAGGAGACCAGGTTGGTCAAACATGACCCACCCCTCCTAAACCCATGCTGGCTGGGTCTGATACCCTGGCCATCCTGTAAGTGCTGCTTGATGGCACTCAATATAAACCATTCCTTTGGGTACTGAGGTCAGGCTAACTGGCCTATAATTACCAGAATCCTCTTTCCCATCCTTTTCGTGAATGGGAGTCACATTGGCCAGCTTCCAGTCATCTGGAACCTCACCTCTGAACCTGATGGCTGATGGTAAATGATGGAGAGCATCTTCACAAGCTCATCTGCCAGCTCCCTCATCACCCTGGGATGGATCCCATCTGGTCCCATAGATTTATGATCATCCAAGCAGCTCAGCAGTTCTCTGACTGTCTCTTCCTGGATAACAAGGGGACCATTCTGCTCCCTGACACCATCTACCATCCCAGGAGGACAGTTGTCCTGAGGACAAGCTGTCTTCCCACTAAAGACCGAGGCAAAGAAGGCTTTAAGCACTTCCACCTTCTCCTCATCTGCAGTTAATAAGTTCCCTCCTGCATCCAACAGAGAACAAAGGTTGGTCTTACCCTTCCTTTTAGCATTAATATATTTGTAAAAACATTTTTTATTACCCTTTACAAAAGTTGCCAAATTAAGTTTGAACTGAGCTTTGGCCTCCCTAATTTTTTCCTACATGCCCTAGCAGCCCCCTTAAATGCTTCCTGAGAGATCTGACCCTCCTTCCAAAGATGATACACCCTCTTTTTATTCCTAAGTTCCTTCAAAACCTTGTTGCTCATCCAGGCTGGACATTTGCCTCATCAGCTCATCTTTCAACACACAGGACAGTCTGTTCCTGTGACCTCAAGATCTCTGTTTTGAAGCATGCCCACCCTTCCTGAACTCCTTTGTTTTTAAGGGCTGCTTCCCAAGGAAGCAGACTCTGAATAAGTCTCCTAAATAAGCCAAAGTCTATCCTCTGGAAGTCCAGTGTAAAAGTATTATTGATGTTCCTCCTGATTTCACCAAATATTGAGAATTCTATAATTTCATGATCGCTATGCCCCAAGTGGCCTCCACCACATCTCCCATCAGCCCATCTCTATTTGCAAACAACAGATCTAACATAGTCCCTGGTGGGCTCACTCACCAGCTGCAACAAAAAGTTGTCCTCCACACACTCTAAAAACCTCCTGGACTGGCCCCTTTCTGCTGTATTAAGTTCCCAGCACATGTCTGGTAGGTTAAAATCACCTACAAGAACAAGGGCTGATGATCCTGAAACATTCTCCAGCTGCTTATAGAATAAGTTGTCCACCTCTTCTTCCTGGATGGTTGGACGATAACAAACTCCTAGTAGGATGTCAGCCTTGTTGGCCTTGCCCTTAATTCTAATTTTAATTCCCATTAAAACCATAGGCATTCAACTCCATCATCATTAGTTTCAATATCTATGGCATCAAAAGCCTCCCTAATATCAAGTGCCACCCCTCCACCTCATCTCTCTTTCCTGTCTCTTCTGAAGAGCTTGTAGCCATCCAGTGCAGCGCTTCAGCTGTGTTCCACCACGTTTCCGTGATGGCCACTACATCATAGCTCTGCTGTTGCACCATGGCCTCCAGCTCTTCTTGTTTGTTACCCATGCTACATGCATTGGTATACGTACACCTCAGCTGTGCTACTGATTTTACCCGTAACTCAGGCTTATCAATCTTGGGCCTGCCTCCAGACAGCCCAACTGCAGTGTATGACCACAGTTTTAGTCAAAAAGGTTTTTCTTGTGTTCAAATTTAATTTAATGTTTTGTAGTCTCTGCCCTTTTGTGCTCTTTTGTAGTCTGTGCCCTTGTCCTGCCAGAAGACAAGAGGGTTGAGGAGAGCCTGGCTCTCTGTTATTCATTCCCTCCCATTAGGTGTACATTGGTAAGATCCCACCCAAGCCTTCTCCAGGCTAAACAGCCTCATCTCTCAAAGCCTCTACACTTAGAAAAAAATTTCCCAATCCCATCATCCTGTTTGCATTGTGGCCCTTTGCTAGGTTCACCCCTGTGTGTCCCAGTCATGTACTCGAGTTTCCAGTCCAGACTGGGACAGAGGGGCCTCAGCAGCCTTGAGCAGAGGGGAGAGATCACTGCTTGAGGGCAGTGATTTGGCAGAGCCCTGCCTAATTCAGCTCAGAGAGTTGTTGGACACCTTCAGAGTGAGGATACAGGGCTGGCTCTTGGCTAACCTTGGGCTTAGTTCTTGACTACCTCTCAGAGACCCAGTGTTACTTACAGGATGGTAGGCTTCTTTCTTATTAGAGTGTATTTTTTTAAAAAAGAAAATCTGTACCTGTACTGAATCCTCACAAGTATGTGGCAAACAAGTCCTGGATCCATCAGCGATCACAAGTGTTTATGTGGACCTTTCCCCTCCCATGGACAGAAGATATCCAATCATCTACCTTGTTGCCTTATATCCTACCCAATTCGCAAACGTGTTTCATGCAGAGATATTAACGAAGTCTGAAGGCAGTTCTTTACCTGCTCATGCAAATGTAGTCCTTTAATCCCACCCCCATCCCCCGGCCTGTTTCTACTCACAGTACAACTGTTGGATATGAGGGAAGAATGAGCCCAGGACTCAGAATGCTTTTTTATTTCTTTTAGCCAAAGACACAAGTTGTAGATTAATAAAATACAAGGTCAGAAAGGACCTGTTTCATGATCCAGTCTGGGAGTTCTGTCTAGGTCCTGTATCTTGCCACAGCAGTTATGATTAGAACAATCCGTACGTCTTAAGTGTATGCTTGAATTCAAAATCAAATTGGTGAGCACTAACTTCAAGCCTTCTGTCATTTTTTCCATCTACATTGTTACAGACTGAAGAACTCATTCGGCCTGAGCATCTTCCCTGCTCCAGGAAGGAGTGTGTCTGCTGTAGTAAGACCAGCTCTTTGTCTTCTCTTCTTTCTGGACAAGCTCTTTTGCTCCTAAATTCTTTTGGGGGATTTGGGTTTTCTTGGGGTGCTACTGAGTGTTGAGAAATCAGAATCTCCAAGTGGCACTCCCAGTGATTCTGATCACATCAAGTGAAGCCAGAATGGTTTTTTGCATGTGCATCCCTTCATACTTCTCCATATGGAGTTTCCTCTGCCATTTTAATGCTCTATGACCAAATCTTGCAAGATCTTTCTGTGGTTCTTTGCTACCCGCCCTTGTGACCTTTAGGATTCACAAGCTTTTTCAGCTATCTGCTCATCCCCCTTTTCATGTAACACTTTTTAACTGCTTGTTTGTTGTCTTAGAAAAGCAAAATGAGTGCATATTTTCATTTTTAATGAAGACTTTGAAACTTGAGTACAAATATAGATTAAGGCTATATATCTTGTTGAGTCCTTCTAAAGTTCTGGTTTTTAGTGAAGTACTTGGAGTAGCTGCTTCCTTTTTGTGACATTTTGTAAACTCAGTTTTTACTTACTTATCTTCAGAACTGGAGCTGACTGTGTTCACCAGATGAGTAAAGCAGAGCATGGATTTGAAAAGGTAAGCTACAGAATATTCAGAAAGAGATAACAGCACCTATTTAGTCCTGGACCCTTACAATGGCAAGCATAAAAATGCCTGCAGGTAATGTCCTTTTTCCTTGCATCACTCTCATAATTTTTGACTCCTCACCAAACTTAGTAAAGGGATGAGTTCTATTTTTTTCGAGATGACACAGACTTTTCTGACTGTCAAGCTACAAGCTCGGGGGGATGCTCTGCCTCTGAGAGGTGAGCCTGAGGGATGCTCTGCCTTTTCTCCAAGACTCCAGTCCTCTGTCATCTCACATAGTCCTTTATGGAGAACTCTGCAAAGGGCCAACAGTGGGTGCTGGCATCTTGACACTGGCTTTGCTGGCACCATGTGACACTCCCCACCAGTGTCCCTCTCTCTGCTTATAGCCATGCAGGCATCACCCTGTTCCTGAAAAAGTGCCATGCCTTTTCTCACTATGGCACCAGAAGGTAGATTCATGACAGGATTGTTGCAGAGGGATTGGCTGTTGCTCTCTAAAGCCGCTGTTCTCCAAAGACCTTGTTAGAAGGAGAAGATTCTCTTCTAGCCCACAGGCTCCAAGGCTGCTCTGATAGATCTGCTCTTAGGCACACCCTAATGCCTGTGTCCTCCTGGCTGTTGCACATGCTCCCAAATGCACTTCATCTGTTTTCTGTATACCCATTCTAAATTTAATTCAAATCCCTACCACACTATTGTGGTTGCGGTCCTAGAGAGAGGGAAAAAGAGCAACAACACACGTGGACCTTTTTAGGGAAAAAAGGCCAATTTTATTGAGCAGAAAACTTGTATTTAAAGCATGTTACAACAAGACTAAAACAGAACGGTAACTCATTAACTAATTAGAATAAACATCCAGGAGACCAGGTCTCAGGATGTATCCCATGGGAAAAACAACAGGTGTTAATCTTTATTATGACTTCCACTCTGTTTTTCACCAGATTCTAAGTTGTTTTTGACCATTTAT